>MU184406.1:135173-147176 GCA_016904865.1 Pissodes strobi | reverse complement strand
GCAGCAAGTAAACACATGATGAAAAGGAGATTGATGTGTTTTCCGCCTTTGGCGACTCGCTTCGCATCATTCGCTTAACTCCCCTCACGTATGGAAAAGTCTCAATTTCCGCACTTACTACATAAATATAACTAATTCAGCATAGTTAAAGGCATAAAAGCGTATGAGGCATACTTTATCATATTTTGCTCCAGAAACAATCTCACTTTTCCCATTTGCGTCACGACAAAATATATTAGTTATATCGCTATCACTGATCAGATCTATCCAAAACTATAAGAAACTGATGCCGGAAGGAAGAAACCAGAAATGGTTTTGGAATATCACAAAACCAAAAATGTAGTAGGTGATGATACGAAAAAGAAAGAAACAACCTGTACCTGCAAAAGAAAAAGTAAGCGTTGACATATGGTGCTTTTTGTATAACATACACCCATAGTGTCCACAATGAACAATTGTAATAAAAAAACAATTTGATTTTTTTAAACGATGCAGCCAGAAATTTAGTATGAAAAAATTTCCACAAAATCTTCTTAGATAATAATCCTAGATATTTAATTAGATTTGGAATACTTATTTTAGCTGAAGCTTATAGGAATCAAAATTGCAATATAGCCATATCAGGACCGAAATAAGTCCTAAAGCGACGCAAGGGTTAGTTTGAGGTCAGTTGGTTAGTTAGATATGTACAAAGAGGTGACTAATATTAATTGCAGAGGTTAAAGGTCAAGGAGCTCCTATAATTATACTTAATAAATATAACAAACGCTCTGGAAATGAGGAGGAATGTGATAAATAATAAAACATACTATACTACGCATTTGCAAAATATCCTGGAGAGAGATAAATTACTATTATTGTAAAAACGACATAAACATATGCTCCAATAGCATAAGCTTCTAATTAAAATTAATTGACTTTCTATTGTGATATACCTTTAGTATTACAGGTTACAGGATTGGCCTCTATTTTTTTTTTATTGAGGTCTATCATTAACAACACTAGTTTAGAAATGAAAAAGAGCAGATACGGATCCTGCATGTTGACACCTTTTAGCCAAGAATCTTGGGTAAATCAGTCAGAATTTTAATATTATGTAGGTAATATTGATGAAAGGCGCGAAAGTAATATCTCATAGATAGATGTATCCACATAATAAATTATATTAATTATTCAAATATAGATTGCTTTTACGGGATTTCATGGAAAACTCTGAATTAATTACAGCATGTACCAAATGGCAAGTGCAGAAGTTGTGCTCAAACAGACGTACGTATTTATGGCCAAACTAACTTGGCAGGCTTTTCGGCTAGATCTTTTGGCATGTCGCAAACTTGGGAGAATAATTTAGGATTTTGAAGCCCGATTCAGTTTGACATAAGTAATGGTTTGCTGAAACTCCGTCACCTTAAGCTCCTAACTTCTGAATTAATTAAATAATCAGAAATACATAATATATAGCTTCTAATAGTTACATTTCCTAAATAACTGTAAATTATTCAGTTGCCTATATTTCGCCGCAGAGCGGGTTAGTACATGTTGTTAATTTTAAATTTAAATTTAGTAATAATCAATGTAACGCTTCGATATTTACAAAAGTATATATTTTCTCCAAAAACGACCTATTTATTTTCGTTCAAATAACAAAAAAAGCAGTTGTGGCATCGGTATTTAATACTATAGAGTATAGAGGCAGGATATTAGGTAAAAATAATGTTAACAAATGTATTTGCAAAAACTTCTTTTTTGATTGAGTAATGATGACAGTTTAGCTATATAAACAATGAAGTAAATGGTAAACTAAATGGTAACTAATCTAAGTTAGACCAATTTGACCATTAAGGAAGAAGACATGTTTTTAGAGAGAATGAAAAAATTTATTTAAATTTAATACCAGATTTAATATAAATTACAGAAAACATAATTTATATAAAACAAGTACATGCATTTAAGAAGTTATGTAATCCTATTGAAACTTCGTGCAATGCAACTGGAAATAAACAAAATGAAATTGGAAAACTAACTTTATCTAATCCAATTGTTCCACCTAACAAAAAATGTTTACCTCAAATTACACTCCACAAAAAATAAAAAAAAAGATGGGCGTGGCATCTAAACATTTATATTCTCATCCAAGTACCCAAGAAAGACAAGAAACTGCCTTACCCTACATTCCATGCTCATTGCTCATAGTATAATCTACTTATTTATTTATAAACTGGTCTAAGCCTCTTCTTTAATATTTGTTTTACTTATAGATAGATACGCTTATTTGATTTAAATTCTTAATTTTTTTTATAAACTATATTACAAATCCTTTTCTTTTTTCTAAAACTAACGCAAAACAAAAATGGTAAAACCCCCATTGGTAGGCAACCAGCTATACAAACAGCAAACATCACTTTGAGAATAATTTGGTCAATAAATAATAATCTTTTTCTATATCCCACTAATATATTCAGCTGTCGTCATGTCAGGTTCGTTATTACTCGCATCTGGAAACAAATTTCGCAAGCTCTCTTTATCCCTTAGTAACAAAGGCCAACCGCATCAGCTTGAACTGGCAGAACCCACCCGGGTTCTCGAAGAGGTAACCACCAGCCGACCGGACTGCTCCACCAGGGAATATTGCCACCACGGCCCAGCTTAAACTGGACCAACGCCGCTTCCTGCAGACTGCCGCCGCGCCGGCGCCGCCGCCTTGATGTCCGCCAAGTAATGGTCATCACTGCCGCTGGTCTTTTCGGCCTTCGCTTCTATCATGTAACTATGAATGTAGGTAATGTTCTCTCTCTCCCACACCCACTCTACTATTTCCCTTTATTTTCGGATCTGGTGCAGGACCTCTTTACCGCCAGCAATACTCTTTTTCTATCTCTTCCTGAGGTGGTACTGCTAGTTTTTATTTTCTTTCTATTTTTAAGGCTGGTGCTGAGTCCTTTTACTGCCAGCCCTAGTTTTCTCTTTCTGAGACTGTTGCTAGACCCGTTCACTGTCTCACCTTTACTAACTCCTTTTTTATCTTCCACCGTTCCTAGTCTTGTCAACTACCTCGATGATGACGTAAACTGGAAGGCTGTGACGTACTCGCACACGCACCTTTCAGGATTGTATATTATCCGTGAAGGAAGAATCGTCTGGCCAAATACCAATGCCGAACCGTTGGGTGCCAAATAGGTAATATTATTCGTTAGTTGCTCAGGAATTTCGGGTCGGGAGCAAAGGCAGTATGTAATAACTTTACAAAACGTCTCTCACACCTTTGACGGACGAAAGCGGCGTCACGGCGACTACAGCTAAGGAAAAGGCAAACATGCTTGCCGACATGTTTCCATCGCACTCTTAAACGTCCCCCAAGGCAAGGATATATCCACCATATCCAACATCAACACTACCATGGCAGAAGTTAAGTTTCACCACGGTAATATTCGTAAAATGTTCAAAGAGCTAGACACGCAAAAGGCAGCAGGGCCACATGAAATACCTGCCATCGTGTTAAAGAACTGCTCCAACGAACTAACGCCCATTTCTTGCAGATTTTTTCCCTGTCTTTCGGAAAGGGGATTTACTTATCTTCTTGAAAAGATAACCACGTTATCAAACTATTGTCTAGTTGCCTTGCTTCCAATAAGCACTAAAGTCATGAAACGTGTAGTCAATCAGCAGCTGCTCAAGTACCTCGAGACCAACAGAATAATTAGCGATAACCAATACGGCTTCCGCAAATAGAGATCGACAGGAGATATATTGGCCCATGTCACTTATATATGGAGCACGGCAAGAAGGAGAATCTCGTGTGATTGCGTTAGATATTTCGAAGGCATTCCACAGAGTTTGGCATGATGGATTGCTCAACAAACTAACGTCATTCGGAATGCAAGCGTCCCTCTGCTGCTGGCTTGCCAGTTTTCTCAAGAAACGATCTCTGCACGCAGCAAAAGCCCAAGCGGCCACGTTTACCAAGAAAGCCAATACAGCGGGCCCTGATATCATTATGGCAGGATCGACCATTCCTTCATCCTCGTCAGTTGGACTACTGGGTGTCTCGGTCAACAGGAATATGTCCCGGCATGACCACGTTGCTGACATCGCAAAATCAGCCTCGCAGAAGCTTGGTGCGTTATTCCGCAACAAAAAACTATACACCGCAGGCAACTGCTTTTGCTCTACAAAGCGCAAATAAGATCGTGCTTAGAATATTGCTTACACATCTGGGGTGCCACACCTAAGCAATCCCTAAAGCTGCTGGATTCCATTCAGGAGAGAGCTGTGCGTCTCGTCGGCGATCCGGAATTGACCCGGGATCTGGATTGTCTGGAATACTGCAGACATGGGGCCGAGATGTCCCTGTTTTTGAGCTCCTTTCACGGCAAATGTTCCCAGGATTTGGCCCGCCTCATCCCGCCTGTCAGACAGTTACGACAGACGACATGAGCGCACCAATTCGTCGTACAACTGGAACACTTAGAACATCGCTTTACAGGAACTCCTTTGTCTGCCGCACTGCATGACTGTGGAACTCAGTCCTAGGACATCTGTTTCCCCCTAATTACAACCTACAACTATTCAAGAATCGTGTCAATCAACATCTTCACACACTCCGCTCGTCGAGCGCCATAGGATGTCCCTTTAGTGTGTGTGCCACTTCCATAATAAAAAAAATTGATTTGTTTAACTTACCAGGGAGGCCATGATTGCAGAGAACTTACCCGAGGCCTTGCTGATCCCCTGAGCATGCTACCTGCTTTGTAGAATGGATCACTAGTTTCACAGGTGACCGAGAGCTTGCGGTTCACATGGCGCCAGCAGCGTGGCCACAAACGAGGCATTTTGCTGGTCCAATGGGCTTAGCGTGCTTTGGTTTGCCATGCTATGTTTTGGCGCAAACGCTTTGTGTTCGATCGATTTTACATTAATTATAATAGTAATTATTATACTGCCAAATACAAAATACTACGAGAAGCGGATCTAATACCATGTTAATTTTGAATAAATTTTACAAACTTATTAAATTTAAATTGTTGTAGCAAATCTCACGTCTAGAATTTCTTATCGAATACTAATGCCCCAACTTGTAAATTAGGTTTTCTATCCGGAAAAACTGGAAAAAGTGAAAAGTAAAATCAGTGATAAAGATATGGGAAATGCCCTACATTAAAAAAAACGCTTTCTAGTAAAATACTTCCTGATTAGTATGCTAACTTGTTGGCGAATACATTATCTTGCTGGAAAGTAGCTTGTTCATATTTAATCGTATTTGTTGCAATATTAAATGTTTTTGCAAGGCCAAAAATAACGGATATTATGAAAAAAAAAAATTCATTCCAAAGGTGAAATTAAAGATCCGGGTTACAAAGTGAAATTTTCAGAGGGAGGTGAAAGTAGGAAATTTCAAAAGCTGCTACTAAAATACTTATTAAGTAATTTGCATATTCATGGATATAAAAGAGAAGGCGCCTGTTGCGGTATATTAAAATATTATCCATTTTATAAGCGAACCCTAGACAAAATTAATGTGTCCAAAGTCTCGTCTAGACTATAATGTTTTTAAACGAGGTCGACAGTTGATAACTAATGCTCTTTTGAACATTTTGCTTTTACAAGGCCTTTTTGCCAGTGAAATTTTGTTCTAATATGGCACTGAACGAAAAATCCTTAATATTCTTTTAATTTTAGGCTCAAGGTTCATATAGTATTGACGTCAGTTAGTTATTTATTTCATATTCGCCATATACTTAACCTTTCAGAGATAACGTTAAATCTTACTACAAGAGTAACACGACGTCGGTGTTCGTTGGTCCGGTAGACTGATAGTTGTGTCAATCCTATGAATCGTTCGCTGTGTACAAAAATATTAAAAATATAGACAAAAATATCTTACAAAACTTTATTTCCATAGATAAATAAACCATTTAATACTTTGTCGTACAAAATAAAAATGGAGGAGACAAATCTAACAAAAAATTTCTAAGGCAATAATCGAAATTAAATTGTAGCTCTGTAGTCTCAAAACTGTTGTTAGTACCTACATATTACAAATAAAAACAAAAATAACAGTTATAAAATTTGAAAATACGGTAAAGAAAATACAAATTGTATGAAGAGAACGAACGTCTGCCAGGAAAATTGTTTCTCTCTTCTTGTACAATCTCCCCAGGCAAGTGTAGATAGAACCTCTCTTATTCTAGGTCGCATTAAATTTGGAAGGCGTTTTTCAACGCTTCGCAGATGTTCCTCTAACAAAGATAGCGCTAATTCTTCTAAACACTGACTGCGGAAATTCGGGTTGAACTATTATTTGCTAAAAAAATAACATAAGCATTTATGACTGCAACATTTGGAACACTATAAAAATATACCTTGGGCCACCTTCTTGTTGTTCGGGCTGTATTATAACTAACGCAAAGTTTACCTAGTAGTCCTAGTACGTCCATGATTATTGTTTCAAGTTTTCCAGTTTGCGGATCTATACAATCACCATCATGCAGGCTCGATAACAGGAAGACATTTTTGTTTAGTTTAGGGAAAAACGACACCAATGTACAATTTTTCTAAAAGGAATTGGCCGTTTTTTTTTTGGACAAACTCGGCAAATGACGTTTGTTCTTTTCTTAAAGTTCCTACTATCGTAAGTTTATGAGTTTTAAGCAAAGAGGCTGCTAGTTCTTTACTGATAAGCCAGTTATCAATGGACGAGTTAATTGAATTTGGTTTATATAATCTTTCCACTACAGCGGATGGACTGTTAGATACATTAAAGGTCCATTTGAAGTGTAGACCATTTTTGTATCAGTAAAGGCAAACAACTTAATTCCATATTTGTTTGGATTATCAATGGTCACGTACTCCTACATATAATAGTGTTTATGGCAGTTCTAATTCGTCCTGCCAAATGGTTGTTTAATTCTAATAGGACATAACATATCCAGTGTTTTCTTTTACCTCGTGTCAGTTTGTCATCGAATCTAAGATTTATAATTTAAATCTTTGTAGTGACATGGCCAAGCGAAATTGTTCGATTGCTTTTCCATGTATTTGCCATAGATCAGGGGTATTTAGGTGATCCGTCTTTCTCACGCCTGACATGTACAGCCAATCTAACAAAACTTTTGTTAAAATTGTATCATTAAGGTTAGAATTTCTTGAAACTGGGTAGTTGCCGGTTATATGTAAAGCATTGCCAAAGGTCTGTAGGGGTTTTTGGTTTTTTTCGCTTCACCTGTTACATCTAATGAGTAAGTAATTATATTTTCTTAGCCAGTTCTGACGTTTCTTGGAGGATAATCATTGATCCACTTCCGTCGTACTGTCTTTCTCCAGCGGAGCATCTATCCACCCTAGTGGTGCCTCTATCTTCTTCAGTATCTGAGAAATCTTGTTCTAAAGCCGTATCTTCGTGAAGTATTCCAACATTGTCTGTTTCGTAGTCACCTTGATTATCATAGATTTTGGTAATGTATGGATTAGTGTCGTTCCTCAACTGTAAAAGTCTAATCTGGACATTCTCGAACGAGATTTTCCTCGAGAAAATGCAATATTTTAAAAGTAAATAAAGTAAAAATATAAAATCACTACTTACCTGTTCCATTTTTTTTATTACGGGAGTGATAACGTCGGTCTCGTACACCGTAATAGGATATAATTTATCAAAACGCGGACACTCTAACCAAATATTGCATATATTAACGTCCGCCGACACGTTACAAAAAGGTGCTGAGACGACCCACTCCTCACCCCCAAAAATAAGCCAGACGAATACGGAAACAGATTAAGTCGGTATGTGACAAAGGTTAATTACTGTCATCTTTTGTTTCACTAAAGTATTCCAAGATGCATTGCAAGATTGCATGTTAAATCGCCCTAGTATATAATTTATTATATGGTATCTCTGGCACTATTGGTCAATTTGACAGGGCCGGATTACCCACTAGGCTAACTAGGCTATAGCCTAGTGGCGCCCAGGCAGTGGGGGCGCTGCTGGCTAGGTGGCGCGGGCGGTCTGGCGCGACGCCCGATGCCGCCGGCTAAAAGCCGGGTAGAGACATGTAACAGAACTTCGTATCGTAACACCGTCGCGCAACAAGTGTGGACGGCACTGCGTAACAGCGTAACACCGCAACATCGAGACGTTCCATCGCTTGTAGGTATTAGAGCGTCACATCAAAGGAATGATGCGGGCCGATGTTGCACCACTTGTTTGCATGTCTGTACAGGTCTGCGTAACATTGGTTGCGACTTGTTTTCCTTTGAATTTATATTCAGTTGAAGAAGTATTTAAGTATGGAGTGGACGGAAGAGTCTACCATGGAGTTCATCGACAGTTATCGTAATAAGGAGATTTTGTGGGATAAATAAAACCGAAATTATTATAACAAAATAAAAAAGAATGATGCTTGGGACAAACTGGCTGTGGAGATTCACATTAAACTCAATTATAGCTGGAACGAGAGTATGTTCTGCTCATATGATACGCGACGGTGTTCCACCATTAGCGGCTAGTTTCCAAGATGCATTCCATTTACTATTGGTCGAAACAATTGGGCGAGGCTTGGAATACGTCAGTTGACTTCGCGCCATGTCTTCGCGATGCAACCAATATGTAGCAAGAGCCCTCGTGGTCGAGGGGTCTAGATAGTTAGGTCTCTGCTTTTTTAATTTTTTAAGGTTATGTTTCTAAACAGTTTTTTTCTTGATTTTGGGTATGTCTTGATTTAGTTTTGGTAAGCACTTGGTTAGTTTCCTTTTCTTGACCCCCGTAGCGAGCGAAGCGAGCGGAGGGCCATGCGAAAAGTATAATAAGACATCTCAAATTTATCAAGTGCCGCCCAATTGTTTCGACAAATAGTAAACGGAATGCATCTTGGGAGCTATCCTCTCCTGTTCTACCACGTATCTCCGACGCGCAACAAGAATTGTTGCACGACGGTGTTACGATACGAAGTTCTGTTGCATGTCTGTACCCGGCTATCCCAATGTCCAAATGTTTCGCCTTGTTAAGTTGATAATATTGCTATGTCGATGTTAGGCCACAGAAAATTAGTTAGTACCGACTAGCCCATGGCCCGGGCGCCTTGGAACCTTAATACGGCCCTGCGACTTGATCTGCCCTACATAAACGCCGAAGGGTAGTCGACTACCCTCAAATTGTGAACAAATGGACATTATCACATTGAGACTATATTTTTATTGTTTTGTAGGGAAAAAAATTAAGAATATTGCCTTTTTTCCTACTACGTAGTCTATTATATCAGTTTCATAGTATTCCTTTTGGAGTTGCTAATGGTGTGTTTTGTTGTCTAAGTAGTTCCCTATGCATGGAGATACTATAACGGATTTTATAATTAGCAAATAAAGCGAAATATCTGATAGGGCGATAACTGATGATAATACACTAGTTTTAAAAATGATGCATCCGATTCTGCTATTGCAAAAGCTCTCAGTCGGGCAGACAGAATAGTAATGTTCTGTACATCTGTACTAAATCATTATCGGACTCTGGAGAAAGAAGAATATGCAATCGTGAATGCCTTACAATTTATATAGTCACTATATATTAGGACGTCATTTCAAAATGATTACTGATCAAGAATATGTTTCCTTTATATTGTATAAGGAGCATCTGAGTAAAATTTAAAAATAAAAAGATATGAGGTTGCATCTAGATCTATTTTGCTATCGAATACTTATCCTGATCGACGATCTTCTCTCGTAAAATTAAGAAATTTCATGCAATCTCATAGAATTCCTACAAGTAGACTAACTCCTTGCAACCCGAAAGTAATAACCGGATTTAACTGAATACATTATCAAGCACTTCTAACTGTTTTACCCATCATTGTCAAGACAAATACAGGCTAAATCAATATTATCGTGCTGGTCCAACGGCCACTAATTTATTTAGAAATATACATGGAGCTTTATTATTTTAGGTAGTTTTGTGACGATGGCCACATAACACTATTTTTACACAAATTATTAATATTGTTAATAGTTAACAGTTGAATTTATTATAATAAATACATTAAAATACAGTAGTATTTAATCGGATAAGCTATTTCAAGTATGCAAGAGAAAGTCGAAATTCGGCATTCAGCTTTTAAGAAGCAGTAGCGGAATTAATGGCAGTTAGTTTAAAAGAAATATACAGACAATTGTATGGAAAAAGGCATTAGATACTTCTTAAGAGTACTTAGAAGTATAAATGAGAATAGAATTATTTCAGGCGAAATTTAAACATTGCATAATATACTAATAAAAATAAATTTTGAAGTTCGCATACACCTAGGTCTTTTAAGTAACCCATTATGATATGAAAACGGAAAATAAAACAGAGGGTTCGAGCGCTTTTTGATAAAATGAACTTTTTCACGCGTGTATCAATTCTTTATGAGTATGTGTATATGTATATTTTTAAAGTTTACCGGATCAAATTATTGTATAAATTAAATAAATGCCTCCTTCGATTTTTAATCATATTATGCCTATGATAATATTTGTTAAATATTATTATTATTGTTTTTATTTTTAGCAACTTTTTAAAAATATAATATATTTTATAGTATCTGGAAAAAACAATTTCGTTTTGGACGCTATTTTCTTAGGTACAATTATTTCACAACCTCCGTTTATGCCTGGAAATTGCCCGATTTATGCCCAAAGCCATAGATAAAACGCCGGATTGCGAATTTATTGTGTTTCGTGAGAGCCAACCAATGTAGTGATTTTCCGAGCAATCCATCTTAGGTCCACTCGGCATTTCGGATATTTCCAGCAAGCCAACTTCCGTGTTGGGATGGGAACCGGCCGCAAATTTGATACCACTATACCCCCAGGTTAGGCACTCGGCTGATTGAGTAAGTTTAATAGCGTAATCCAAGGATCTAATGATTAAAAAATAAACCGATATTAGCGAAACGATGTATATAACATTTCTTTTAACGAGAAATGTGTTAGCGTCTCCCCAATAAATGAAAAATGTCCCGTTTTCAAAAAAATATATTTTAATTTCATTTTTATCCATGCTTTCTAAATTTCCCTATGGCATGAGTTAAAGTTATATTTATGTTATAACTGCCCTGACTAATGGAGTAAATTATTTAGTTTACCATTGAAGTTAATGGATGGAATACCACTGTCGTATAAAGAGAAGTAAACACCTAAATATATGGGTAAGTAGCAAATTTAAGGTGGGTTAAGGTTGAGGAAGACAATCCTAAAACAAAAATCAAACTAATGAAAATATAATCGGTTGACTCGCCTAATAACTTGCAACTTGTAACATTTTGTAATTGGTTCCATGGCGAAAATAGTTATTTTGAATGCTAATTACCAGTTAAAAAAGTTACCAATTTAAAAAAAAAACTTCTTATATCCTGCATTGCTTTATTCAAAAATCCTTAAATATCTTTTAAAAAACTTAGTTGAACTGTAACCAATTTTTACAGAATAAATACAGTATCCCTTAAGAGGTTTGAATTATATGGGGTATATACCAGATATGTCCTAAACTCTAAAGTAACATATCTACGCAGGTATGATATGCTAAAACTAAAAAAAGGTCAACTGTGCTATTCCTCATAAACCAAGATTTGCATGATATTGTCAATTACGATAAAAACATATTATTTCTTTTGGTAATTGTTTTCTTGTATAATGCTCTCCGTTTACTAACATATTCGTAAAATTCACATATTATGGATATACTTTAAAAATAATGCATGGTAGATAAAATTTCATTCTAAAATAACACGAACGAGGGACAAGGTACAAGCGCTAATATTCAGAAGGGATATTGAAGGTTTGAATAAGGGATGGCACTAAAGGTTTACGAGGTAGTTTACATATAAGAGCTTAGATAGAACGGAATTGAGGCCTTTGAGGGGTTAAATTAATTGAGAGTTTTTATAACACTGATATATTGAGCGGCCAATTTTCGACAAAATATATGAGCCCATAAAGCAAACGGTTCTAAACTCTCAATTAATTTAACCCCTCAAAGGCCTC
>MU184406.1:93238-115173 GCA_016904865.1 Pissodes strobi | reverse complement strand
ATATAAGATTATATGCCAAAATTTCAAATATACATAAATACCTGGTTGTCTTAAATATATAAAAACAGAATCTCTCGTATAAAGAACGGGTTACAGTCAAAAATGCGAATGAATCGGTAAACAAAAATTAAATGTGCTCACTGCGATTTGAATTATACTAACAAACTGTTATTTATATACGAGGGCATGACAAAACATTGTTACATTTGTCGTCTGTGTACAATTACACAGAATCAAACAATATATTCGGAATTGAAATATAATATATCGAAATGAATATAAGTAATAAGCAACAGTTAACGATACGAGCTATTCGAACCGTTCTCTAGTAATCTCGTCTAATCGTACAATCCTACCAAAGAAATACTATTCAATCACAAAAAGTGTTTACATAACACAATCAAAACGAGGAAATATATACCGGTCGGCCTGCACATTTATTAATGTTTTACATAGAATAAAACGTTTATACCATATAAAGGAATATAAAAAATAGAAACAAATGGTTATAATGCCTTCGTATCATTAGGTTTTCGATATTTGATCCCCGTATGGGGCACATGTGGGACTATAAACTACAATTCGATTCGATGCAAATATTGCAAAACAAAAAACAAAGTTATATTTAATTATGATCCACTGACTCATACTGCAGATCTATATGAAAATTTAAGAGTATGGCAATTACATAAGGTATTAAAACTTAAACTTATTTACTTACAGAATAATAAATAAAACTCAAAATTAAAATATTATCATAATATTTTCAAAGGATATTCATAGCCACAATACTAGAGAGTTTATAGGAAATCATACTGTTATTATTACTAAAATGCAATTATCCTCAATACCAGTGTTCAAAAACACTGTCTAGAGGAATAAGGACTATGTATATTGTAATTATTGCTATTACTGTATTAACAAATACTTTTCAAAAAAAAAAACAAAAATTAAAATTTTTGAGTAAGTCGAAGAGTGCCCTTTTCTCACGAAATTAACCCCTAAAAACTAGCCACAAAGGCAAGCTGACGCATAATTTACGAGCGACTAAATCCCAAGTTGGGTATTATTATAGCTTTGCATGGCCCTCCGTTGGCTTTGCTCGCAACGGAGGCTCAATCAACAAGAACTAAAAGTGCTAACCAAAACTAACCCAAAATTAAGGGAAAAAGGCGGAATGTTATCGTTCGGCTTTGTCGAAGTAATGTAATACCGGAACGCATTATTTTTAAACAATTCGTGTTGACATGAGCCGTCCGGTGAGGGAAAAAATTGGAGTAAACATTGCTTGCAGGAGATGTTAATAAATAATAATAATACCTATTTACAAATTCGCACATTTGCAGATGTGAAGGGCCCCCAACAGCCTCCACCCCAGTAGGTATATTATGTAAAAGTAGTTAGAGGCACACTATATCCCTACATTTGCCGATGTAAAGGATATATGACCTGACAAAAATAAAACGGTATAGTGCTATGTATTTGCAGATACAAAAACAAATAACCACCATACTATTGCAACCCTCTTACATAAAATCATTGCATTGGAGGTAGCGAATTATTACACTCTTGGTTTCTATTCAAAACAGAAATTACAGTATTTGCAGATACTGTAAATATGCTAAAAAATCGTTGCATTTGCAGATGCAGTCGAAAGCATAACCAGGGTTAAGCAGCAAGCAAAAAGGTGAATAGTTCGTTGTATTAGCAGATACAATCGATCGTACCCACTGTCTGCAATTGCAGTTGCAGATAGTGAACATATTCATGAACCTATTTTTCTGTTCAAAAACGGAAATTGCAGCATTTGCAGATGCTGTAAATAATAGATCGTTGCATTTGCAGATGCAATCGATATCATAAGTAGCAAAACCAAGGAAACTCTTTTGCATTTGCAAATGCATTAGAAGATCCTCTCACGCTAGCTGAGGAAATAACTTATCGGAATCAAGATTTACCAACATCAGAAGCACCAGATGGTCCTGAACAAAGTAACGACCACCTAGCTGTGTAGGTGTACAAAAAAAAAACCGACGAAATCACACCTGCGAGGCCAGAACTACACTACTCAGATAGTTTAGATGGGACAATTACTTATTAAAAGGACTAAAAAAAAAAAAACAGTATGTGATAGAGAAGTATCCACCAGCTGCCAACTGCAATGTCCTCGGACCATCAAAATTAAATCTCGAAGAGAGTACTAAATCCTGCCAAGACAACTACTGTATCAATTACAGAAACAACTATAGTCCGTGGGATTAGTGCCTTAGCCCTCCCTTTCAATAATTTAATTAGCCAACCGTCTGAACTAGAATTATACGTTCAAAATTAGCAGAAATTAAAGGTAAACAGTTCAATAATAGAGTGGGTACAGGATTATAAAATCCCTTTCAATAGGACACCACTCCGGTTAGCAAAGTAGAAGACTACATAGGACGGCAAAAAATTTAATTTCAAAATACGCATTCTTGGGGAAAACTTATCTCTTAAAGATGCATATTTCCTTATCCCTATGCACAGTAGTCAAAAAAGTTGTTAAGATTCGTTTTTTGCAACGTACTATACCAATTTAATTGTGTTTCATTCGGTTTATGTACAGCTCCATATCTTTTCACAAAACTGAAACCAGTTGTAAGATATGTAAAATTAAAGGGTATAAAAACTGTACTCTTCTTAGACAATTGGCTAGTTATTGGTAATTCAAAAGAGAATTGCTTAAAAGTATAAATAAAATTACACAAACATTACAAGATTTAGGTTTTATATAAATTCCGAAAAAAGCGTAGTTATTCCCCCGCAACCGTGCTCATTTTTGAGGTTTATTCAAGAGAAAAGGGACCTACTGGCAGAACAGTCTATTATCTTTACCCTGAAAAATACTTACTCACATCTCCATGCGGAGAGAAACAACCATTGTGGAAGAAAATTTCTCTGGCTGTAGGGAAATTAGGAAGTTTCCTGAGAAATTAAACTGATTATTTTTTATTGCAAACTATAGAACAGTGGAAAAAATATCGATACGTATTTTTTTTATTTCCACTAAAGATGAATATTACAAGAGCTATACCAGTTTTTAGTTTTGTATATATAGATATACTATGCATGGTGTGACGTAACAATTCATGTGTATTATGACGTCATAAGCACATCTCAAGGCGTTGTATCTGCCTCATTTTTCGGCTTAGGGAAAAAGAAAAAACACGTGTTCGCTTATTTTTCATGGGCTATCGAAATCAGCAATAATAAAATATAATAAAATAAAAAAAAAAAATTGATGAAACTTCCTCATTGTCAGGAGAGCTTTTCTATAACAAAGCGTACCTAATGAAGCGATAAAAGTGATTATTTCTTTATTGACAGATAGCGCCCTTAAACAATACGGAAATACTTACAATAAATAGGGGAATTTCTGTTTTTCTAAGCGCCAACAAATATATAATAAAACCGTAAACTTATTCTTGAGCTCCTAAACATTCAATTGTCTTCGGAGTCATCCTACTCAAACAAAAGACGAAGCGGTTATAAAAAGGTTTCTCAATGGAATATTTAACATAAGATCCCCAAAATCAAAATACTCAATTACTTGGGATTCCTACCCAGTTCTACAGCGCTTAAAGAGCATGTACCCTCACGAATTCTTAAATCTACAAATCTAACTTTAAAGCTAGTAACACTCTTAATACTAATAACGGCACACAAATCACGGACAACCCGGAAGTAAAAATAGACAATATTTTTAAATATGAATACATAATTGAAATCAGATTCCCGGATAAAATAAAAGCAAGTGGCTTAAACAGGCTTCAACCTAGTTTGATATTACCTTATTTTATTAATCAACCTGAACTATGTATAGCCACACTATTAGAGACTCACATAGAACGCACAAAAGGGAAAAGGGTGCTACCAGTCAATAAAAGGTGAATAGTTCGTTGTATTAGCAGATACAATCGATCGTACCCTCCACTGTCTGCAATTGCAGTTGCAGCTAGTGAACATACCTATTTTTTTGTTCAAAAACAGAAATTACCGCATTCACAGATACTGTAAATATGCTAATAGATCGTTGCATTTGCAGATGCAATCGATACCACAAGTAGCAAAACCAAAGAAAATGTAATACTCACTCACAAAAAGCCCTATCACCCAGACAGCAGTCAAACCATGAGCAGATGGGTCAAGTTAATACTAAAAGCCAGCAGTATAAACACGGAAATCTTTGGGGCACACAGCACGCGACACGGGGCAACTTCAGCAGCTCAAAGAATGGGAGTTACATTACAAACCATTCAGAAGACAGCTGGCTCGACAGAAAAATCGAAAGTATTCTAGAAATTCTATAAAAAACTTGGCGTGGGTAATCCCACTGGATTGGCATCTTGTTTATTGAACCATAAATTCTAAGGAATCATATAAATATTAAGCTACAATTATAACTTACTTACCAACTTGTTATCATATTACATAAGAACATTGGTATAGTATTAAAAATAAGTTAAAGGTTAATATCAGTTAAGCGTTAAACATGATATATGTACCTTCATAATGTGTGTTATTAAATCTAATGGTTATAAATTTGAATTTTAGTTTATAAAAAGGGCCTTACAAATCTAGGACTTCAGAAAACTCGCAATTTTCAGTTAATGTAGATTACATCGCAAATACTTTAAACATCTACAAAGTGTAATTAGGGATGGCGGAGATGCGAAGGATAATTACAAGATCAATCGACTTACCTGTAAGGAAGATCGATCGGAATTATCCGAGCATCTCCGCCATCCCTCATTACAAACCCACCCAGTCTTTACCTTCTCCCTATCACCCCAAATGCAATGTAATCAAAAATCTCACGAACCAAAATTGTAATGATGCATCAAGGCGATGAGTTCGAGCGGCTAGCCAGGGTCGGCTGAATCACCATGTTTTTAGATAACTTCTTTAAAAATTGTACCGATTGGGAAAAAGTTGTATACTACAAAGTGTAATGAGGGATGGCGGAGATGCTCGGATAATTCCGATCGATCTTCCTTACAGGTAAGTCGATTGATCTTGTAATTTTTTAGTAATTTACTTAGGTATACATGAAAAACTTATATTTAGTATTACAGTTGTTACAGAAAACATAGGTAGATACATTAATAAAATGCATTTAGATTTAAAAACTAACTTATTATCTAGTTTTTGTGTGGTAGTTGATCATAAAAAAGATGGTAATCCTTTTCGATAACTTTCTTTAATGCCTGTAAATTTTCAAACTTTGTCTATTTTAAGTGGCTCCTTATACAAATTGGGTATATCTACATCCTTATCCATTTCATTTTGTCTTCGCGGTAAAACTGTCCATTAATCACTATAATTAAGTTTATACTCAATAACTCCAGATGGATTGTATCTAAGGCATCGAATGTCTGTAACCTGTGGATCACCCTTTTTGAAACCAGGGCGAATAAAATTATAAAAGAACAAAGTAGAATATTTTTTGAAAAAGTCAAAACTAAGATGTTACATTGTATGGTCTAGGTTTCAGTCTAGCACTTTTACACAAAGAAACATACCCAGCTGGAGTGTAAATTTCAGTGTTGTGCACAATTCTTTCTATAACTGAATGGATCGAATCGCACTCCATCTGGGTATGTCCTTTTTCTAAGTAATTCTGAATAAATGTCATTTTTTTAGAGATACTACAGGATAGGAACATGTTACTTATTGTACAGTTTCGATTCTGGTATGCGCAACCATCGCTGTATATTACCACTTCATACCCCTCATCAGTATCAAGATTCGAAACGTACGAGTTCAATATAGATGCGAACTCGTTTGCAGTTAATGCTCCTTCCCCCTCATGTCATAAAAAGCAGTGACCATTCAGGTTCTTTAAATTAAATATGATAAAGTTGTGTACAACAAGCTTACTTTTATAGTACATTGCCGAAGCATTGGTTAACGGAGCCATCAGTACGCTCTGTAGATCCATTGTAAAAACCCATTTTCCTTCTTCTTTGTCTTATAATTTTGCGTCTCTGGCTTCAATTTTCCTCTTCATGTGTGCATTGTAAACTGATTCTTCAATATTGCCAATGCAAATATCACATTGGCCTTTCTTCGATCTAAGTAAACTGTAGTTCATATCGGAAAAAACATTGCTAAATGAAGCATCAGATAACATTGGCACTTTCAATATATCACATTCTTCCTTATAAAATCGATATAACTGACATTTTGATTTCCAAATTGGTTCCAAATATGTTTTGTCAGATGAGGATCGACAGTAGTGGGATTCTAAATTTGGAAGGCTATTCAAAAACTCTCTTAAAAACTAATTTTCTTTCCTCTTTTTCGGTATTATGTACTTCCTCTAGTTGCTCACTTTCACCATCTGTTTTATTTTGTTTTTTTGTCCAGCTTAACACGGACCATTCTCCTATACAAAGCGTATTTTTTTACAAACTCTCAGCCTAGAACATCCAGGAGCTTTAAGGTAAAAATATAACGAATTTTGTCTACGAGACACTTGAGATTCAGTTTTCCTTTATTTTACTGGATTTAAATCCACTAGGCTTCTAACATATACTTTTTCTCTGCCCAAGACTTAGACCAAAAATATTTGAAAATGCATTGTCTTTCTTTTTCTGATATAAGGTTACACTGTAATTTTGATTTTTTTTACTTTGAGCACATAAACATGCTAGTTTAAGTTGCCTTGCATTTCTGATTTTCTTGAAAGCCCATTTTCCATCTTTTTTGGTTAGTCCTTTATATTCTTTTCCTTTGCTTCTTATTATTTTTTACCTAAAAACGTCCCATTCGTTTTTATCCATGTGTCTTCGTTTTTTCCTTGTCTTCTTTGTAACTTCTTCAGCCCGGACGTGAATGCCTTCTGTCTCATTAAAAACTTCTAAATTATTTTCCACACTTCCACTTTCGTCAGTTCCACTCTCATTCCTCATTTCAGTAGGTGTATTTTCTATACATTCTTCCCAGTCTGGATCGGACATTCCTTCATTATCATCCCCTGTTGATATATTATCATGTTCCACCGTTTGAAAGTGGTTTTCAGTTTCAATCACCTGAACGTTGTTTTTAGAGTCTTCCACAATTTGCTGTGTGTCACTTTTTTCATAAAAGTCAGTAAAACATTCTTCACCGGGTACCTGGCTAAGAAGTGTATTTTCAAGATCTTTTGCATACTCAAGTATTTCATCGTCAGATAAAAAACCTTCAGCTGATGGTTTTGTTACTTCATGAGGAGCCGTTTCATTTTTCACCATTCCCAATATTTTAGCCGTTCGTGAGGACATTTTACTGAAAATAAAATAATATCTTAAAAACTGAGAAAAACGCACTTTTAAGGCACTGAAAATTATAAAATAATATAACCCTGATATGCCGAATGTTTATTGAAAGTAATTATGACAAAAGGCGTTGAGCGCTTTATACACTCATGTGCAATAAAAACGGTCACTACAAAATTTTGATTAAGTTTTAGGCTTGATAACTTTTTTACTTTTAGCCCGATTTTAGTGATTTTTTTAAAGAACTGTAGGTACAACTATCCTTATTAACATGTTTTTTACACATTTTAAAAAACATTGGTTATTCGACATATTATACAAGGATAATCGAAATGTTGTTTTTTTTATCTAATTTCAACACACCCTGTGGAATAATCAAGTAGCAAAATTTTTCCAAAATATCACTTTTCGTTTAAAGTGATTTATTCTTTACGTTTTGTTTTTTGGTTCATGTCAATACATGCCTTTATTCTCACCCAAATGCAAAATGATCTTGGTTATCAATAATTTAAAGTTTTACATAATTTCTAATTCAATATGAATTCAGTATTTTCTTTGGCAAGGTGGCTATGTTGTCCATTGATATTTGACGCTTTATTGTCAGTTTGACAGTATGTTTGTGCATTTACAATGGTTTTAAGTGCTTTATCTTGATGCAAAATAATGCCCGACCACATTCAGCAATGTGCGTAACTGAATATTTGCTAGAAGTTGGGATTGAAAAAATGAACTGGCCAGCATGTTCTCCAGATTTGAACACTATAGAGTATGTGTGGGATATGCTCGGAAGACGCGTTAGAGGCCCAGAAGTGGTACCAGCGACATTGAACGAGCTTCGTGCGGTACTTCAAGAAGAATGGAGAAATATTCCCCAAGACGATATTCGCGGGCTCATTGATGGCATAGACCGACGTGTGCAGGCCAGTAATTAGAACTAGAGGAGGCAATACAAAGTACTGGATCATGTTTAAGTTAAAATGTTTAATTTAAGTAAATTAATTTAGAAACAAAATTAACTACCATTTAAATTTTGATTAGTACAACAAAAAATTTAAATCAATGATAACGAAGATATTTAGCATTTGTGTGAGAATAAATGCATGTATTGAGGTGAACCAAAAAACAAAACGTAAAGAATAGATGACTTTAAATGAAAACTGGCATTTTGGAATAATTTTGCTACTTGATTATTCCACAGGGAGTTTTGAAATTAGATAAAAAAACAACATTTTGATTATCCTTGTATAATATGTCGAATAACCAATGTTTCTTAAAATGTGTAAAAGACATGTTAATTAGATAGTTGTACCTACAGTTCTTTAAAAATATCACTAAAATCGGGCCAAAAATAAAAAAGTTATCAAGCCTAAAACTTAATCAAAATTTTGTAATGACCGTTTTTATTGCACATGAGTGTAGTTACGTTTCTTTGAGAAGAAGCATCTACTTGAATTAATTTGGACACTCCGCCTCCCGCTTTTTGGCACAGATATTCTCATTGAATATTAAAAGTAACAGGAATTATAACATTTTATACTTTTTATTACGGTAAATGCGGTTTTTCTTAATTTTCTAAAATAATTTATTTTTTACTAAAGTCATTGCCCTCATTGCCCAATATAAATATAATATAGATTTCATAGATACAGATCAAGCAAAAAAATGTGTACAAATATTTTTATCCTATTTTAAAGTCAGTAACTTAGTAAAAAAAATTAGTAAAAAAATTTAGTCAAAAAATTTAAAGTCAGTACCTAACTTAGTAAAAAACTGTATTTTTAGCACTGTTTTTTCTTAATGAAAGATAATAAAACAGTACGAAGCTAGCATAATTATTAAAGTCATACAAAAAACTTTAATCCTCGTAAGGTTAATAGCTTGATAATGTTTATAGATTTTCATTAATTTTAAAAATTCGTATGTCGTGACAAAAAATGTAGGTCCAAAATCTTAATAAAAGTGCAAAATCCTAGCAATTTAATTATCACACCATGAACCTTACTACTTTAACTATATACAAATACAAAATTTAAAATTAAACTATTGAAATTACTTACCTTATCAGAACGATTTTCGGGGACCCACGTGAAACACAGTGATCAGCCATGATGAAACAGTGACTTACAAGGTTTTAATATAAACTATTTCGGTAACCAGACATACGTGTTTTTTAAAATGTTCGATAGAGGGCGCTAGTTTAAAATAGAAGTTACGAGGTTTTGTAAGACTGAAGATCTTGATATCCTGCATCCGATTAAACTCGTATCTCAATTTTCCAATTTTTTGACTTACGAGGTTTTAAAATTAGGCCGACGCCGACGCAATGTATATTTAATGAAACTACCTATAGGTATTCATGCTACATCTTTAATAATTCTGCACATTGTCGCCCCAGGTAGAAGTTTAATGGTAATCTATGAATGCTTATTCTTAATTACCTAGGGAATATTTGGATTTTTCATTGATATGATTGTTCAAAAATAATTATATCTTTAATTTAAAATGAATATTCAAATACAATTTCATTTTCTTCGGGATATACAGTCCGAAAATAAAATGTTGTCATTAGAATCGCGGGTATCCAGGCGCTAAGCGAGTTATAATTTTCCATTACTTGTGGTTAAGAAAAGACTACTGATGACAGTCATTGATTTATGGAAGCCGTTTATGTTAATCAGTCGTTTGACTTAGGTTGCATGAGTTTATTTCTTGTTGAGGAGTACCTTCTTCCAAAGGAAAAAGTTGGTGCACAAAGCATGGTATAATAATTAATATATTATATGATATGGAAGCTTTTATCTTCTACATAGACAAAATTTAAAAATATATTTAGTTTTATATAATTATGCTCAAAGAATGGATATTATTTAAAAATGTTTTGTTTGCATTACATACGAAATATCATTTAATATTTTAGATTAGAGAGCTGTTAAAAACCATCAATGAAACCAACAAAGAAGTAGTATCTCTCGAGGACACACGATAGGTTGAATTAATAAAATACTTAATATCTTCTTAGTAGCTATATATAAATATATAGTTTATCATATCCTATTTCAAAGGTAGATAAGTCAAACAAAATATTAATGTTCAAATATTATTGGATAGAAACAAATTATAGTAATATCTATTAAGCGTATCTCATCAATGTAAATAAACAGTGCATCATACCCCAATTTTTAGTATATGAATAGAATATATGAATTTTTAAATAACATAAGATACACGTAATATATTTATCACATTTAATCGTTTTTCACAAGTGGAAATCATTATTTCAACGTAGTCTTAATAATTTACAAACACCTTTTAATCAAGTTTATTAAACGTTGTTTGAGGTGGTAGAACGAACAGCAATAATTATAATAATGTGTCGTTGATGTCCTCTTTCAGAAAGTAGTGAGCTGTATATATTAGACTGATGAAATGTAAAAAATATAAAAAATAAAACAAAATTTGCATACAATTACGTTTTACACAAGAAATCAAAGTATGGATATTATTTAAAACAGTTTTGTTGTATTACATACGAAATATCATTTAATATTTTAGATTAGAGAGCTGTTAAAAACCATCAATGAAACCAACAAAGTTGTATCTCTCGAGGACACACGATAGGTTGAATTAATAAAATACTTAATATCTTCTTAGTAGCTATATATAAATATATAGTTTATCATATCCTATTTTAAAGGTAGATAAGTCAAACAAAATATTAATGTTCAAATATTATTGGATAGAAACAAATTATAGTAATATCTATTAAGCGTATCTCATCAATGTAAATAAACAGTGCATCATACCCCAATTTTTAGTATATGAATAGAATATATGAATTTTTAAATAACATAAGATACACGTAATATATTTATCACATTTAATCGTTTTTCACAAGTGGAAATCATTATTTCAACGTAGTCTTAATAATTTACAAACACCTTTTAATCAAGTTTATTAAACGTTGTTTGAGGTGGTAGAACGAACAGCAATAATTATAATAATGTGTCGTTGATGGCCTCTTTCAGAAAGTAGTGAGCTGTATATATTAGACTGACGAAATGTAAAAAATATAAAAAATAAAACAAAATTTGCATACAATTACGTTTTACACAAAGAAATCAAATGATCTCATTTTTAACACAGTCGATTAAAATTTTGACCAAAAAGGCCAAAATAATCGGATTGAGTTATTTTTTGAGCTCTCATAAGAACTCCATAAAATAGTAGTCTAAATAAATTGGACGCCTATCGTATAAAAGGGATGGCTGATCTATAAAATTAAAGTTATTGAAAATAAATTCGACGTATTGGTCCATATTTGCGAAGATATTTCATTCCTGAGATACTTGTAATTTGGAGTTTCTAAACTGTTCTGTCCGAGGATACACCGCAGGAGAATTTGTGTACAGGATAACTAAAAATTTCTTATGTCTCATTTTTTCTAATAATGAAAAAATGGTAAATTCAAGGGAACCTTAGGCGATAGATTCAAAATTAGATCGGATTCGAACTTAGCGGGAGTTCAACCACATTACTATTCAACAAACTTCAACTTTGCACCTTTAGCAATCAGAATGTTGTTGATACATGGGTCCCTAGAAGTAGTAGGAACTTATTTAAGTGGTTTTTCAAATCGAAACGACATCCTCTATCCACAAACTTAATACGACTTCCATAGCTTGAATTTGCCTCGTAAGAGGCATTTCCTACCGACAACGATATGATATACAAGTTGCACTACTCGAAAAAATTCCAGCTTGCACATGCTAAGTGATTAAAAGGAAACGTTTAAATATATCTCAGATTACGGTGTAGATGCACTAAATTTAGACACAAAATTGCATAATTTTAATAAGAAATCCAAAAATTTAGCAAAATGTCTTAATAATTCCAAAAATACCAATGAAATTTAGATAATCCATCGCCATGTACACTAAAATTTCGTAATGTATTACCCTTACATTCAAGTGTAATAGGATCTGATTTAAAAGAATATTTGCAGTATACCTACTTTGAAAAATGTTTGCTTTCGTAATAAAACATCACCATACAGCACACAGGAGCACTCTAAAAATTAAATGTTTACTATAATAGTGCCTTCTAGTAGTGAAATAATTAAATATTCCCACCTGGATATAAACGAGTATGTGTTTATCTCTAATGAAGTAGGAGACTGTTTTCAGTCACAAAATTTGTATTAAATATTTTATTATGGTACCTACATTGAAAAAATTTAAACATATTTTTTTTGAAGAGCATCAATAGTACTGTTTTGGCACCAATAACAACTGTTGAGTAACCAAAACCGTAGAACTTCTAGATTTAAGAGTCTCTCGAGCAGAAAAAGACTTTAGACATTAAATACTCCGATGAATTTGATTGAATTCAGACTCTTCTGCTTAAGTCAAATGGCATATGCTATCATACTCAGAAAAGAAAGAGATACATACGCAGATAGATAAAACGTTTAAATATGATGAAGTCAGCATAATCTTCACCTCTTCTAATAGTTCCTAAAATAATTGACAATGACATCGATAACTAACTATTAGGGTAGTCATAAATTACAGATGAACAAACTCTAAATTTCAAAATGGCCTCTTCCTCGTATAAGCCAAACATTAAATTCACTATTGGGTGAAACTTATTTTTCGCAATTTAATTTATCAGAAAGCTGTTATAAAGTAGAATTTTAAAAATCTGACAGACCTTTTACTGATTTTACAATAGGTAGTAGAGGGCAATACCCAATGATACGCATGACATAAGTCTAAAAGTAAGCCATAATACTTTTTGGAGAGCATTGGAAATTGCAATGTCTAGTCTTTGTTATAAGACTTTTCTTTTTGGTTATTTAGATGAGCTCATTGTTTTTGGCAATAACTAAATTGAACATTATGAAATTCCAGTCAAGGTTTCACAAACAATTCAAGACGTTAATTAAACCATTTAAATGCGAATTGAAAAAAAATACTTATGTACTTAGGACGCGAATAAAATGGCTCGAGAACATTCTCAAACAAACGACGCGAGATAAATCGGTTTGTTGCTTTTTCAAATTATTACAAAAAGTACATTTATTTTATTAATCTAGAAAATAAAATTCAATCTGTAATGATTGCTAAGAATCCTTTGAGACTTCAAAAACAGTATTAGTTAATCCCCTTTTCCTGCAATATCCTTAGTTTTCTTCGAGGAATGCTTTTCTTTTAAAACAGACGCATCTGGACATGGCGTGGGAGTAATTCTTGGGAGTAATTCTTTCAAACAGCGGTGATCGACCTATAGCTTATGCAAATAGGGCATTAAATATTACAGAAAAAATATTCTACTACAGGGAAAATAAACTTTAACCGACAATTTTTCATATTAAAGATTTTTCATGTCATATATTTGGCAGGAAATTTATAGGTTATGACTACAGGCCATTAGTGTACTTATTTGGCATGTCAAATTCATCATTAACAAAATTTAGACTTATGATAGATGCCTATGGTTTTGACATAAAATATACAATTCCCTCCCGTCTGTTCTTGGTTTAAGAAGGCATTAGTAATAACAATAACATTCGAACTTTTTTAAATACTTTAGCAGTTGTGATAATCTACTTACTATATAGGTACATGGCTTTTATTGATTAATATGACTTTAGGTTATCAAATACTGTGCAATAATAAAATAGCTAAGCTGGGCAAGAATTGCCGAACCAGTTTAAAATGTAAACTGTTATGGTTCTTACAGTTTGAACATGCTTAGAGAAAAGTCACAAGATATGTATTTTTTCTTAGTTTTACATTTTCTGCGTCAGTTGGTCTATTTTCATAGAAATAAAAAGTACTTTGCCGAAAAACAAAAGAAGTAATTATTTTTTCTTTTTCAGGTACGTTAATACTGCACTAGAACCCTATACGCACAACGCAATAGAAAAAGGTAATCCTTTATTACTGCCACGAATGTTTCAGATGAAGTTTGATATGCACTGATGAGATTTTATATTCACTATTTTGACGATATATTTCATGGAACTATTTTTGTCCAAATTAACTAACCTGCAAATGTTTATCCTATACAACATAGGTTTAAATAATTCAAGATTAATTATATACTTTAACGTTAGTAAAATATAGTATTTGCTGCTAAAGGCTTCCACAGGCGCCGTTATTTTTTGCAAGCTTTGCCCGCACGGGTAAAACTGAACGGCTAAACACGATAGACGACTACATCCCCACACATAAGCGCTATTCTTTTCAATTTTCCATATATCACCGTATCATCAACTGTGATGGATCCTACGATAACTTTAGCAGTGGCGGCCGAATTGGCGGTGAAAAAAATATATTCAAAGTGAAGACGTTCGAAATGGGCTAAAGAATGGTTACTCCAACGAAAGCAGTTTTGACATGTAAATCTATTAAATTAATTTCGGCTAGAACTAGTAGATTGGTTTAATTATCTCCGGATGGACGAAGAAACATATCTGGAGTTACTTGCTTTTATAACACCGCTAATTCAAAAGTAGGACACTTATGAGGCTAAGCATTTCACCATAAGATTGCCGTACTGCTACGCTAATGCCGGGCATAAATACTGGGCCAAGTCTGGCAAACCTCGGCCAACACGAGTGTGTGTGAAGTCTGTCTGTCGAGATTGGCCGCGGCTAGGCCAGGTTTGCCGGTGTTTGCTTCATTGCATGGTCGGCAAATCACGACAAATCAAATGGATTCGAGCGAGTCTTTGCTCGCATTATTTGTGCCGTCCACACATTGGTACTCATTTGTGGCATCACGAACGTAGACTACACTTAGTTTTCACATTAATATTTAAAGAATGTCAACCTATTGGAACAACGACAGTACTTTTCGGTTTTGGGAGCTTTATCAGGAGGAACCAACCATATGGGACCCAAACATTAAAAAATATTATAAGGACAAGTCAAAGGTAATTCGTTAGGTAAACGACGCTTGGTTCCGTATTTCTGTCGCAACGGAACTCAAAAAGAAAAAGGAGTGTCATCCACCATATTCTTTTTCATCTAACCTTTTCCTTAATGGTCGCGGCATTTGCTAGCGTTAAATAATTAAACACACTTAGAGAAGCCACTACTGTTGCAGCTGCAATAATATCGACGTCCGCCATCGTCTGTATTCGGCCAAAACGATTTTGTCGCAAACATTGTGTTGGTGTCATAATTGTACAAAAATTATCCGTTAAATGTTTGGACAAATGTTTCGGCCGATATATTGGCCAATGTGTATATCCGGCATAAGATTTCTAGTGACGCAACGGGGAGGAGCAATGAGGACTTCAAATTTTCTGTTGCTATGTCACCTCAAAGGCTTGGACAAATTATATTAGAAACATGTTGTATTGCTATATTTTCTGTGTTAAAACGAAATTATTTAAAGGTAAGAACAAATTATTTACAAATTGATATTGATTATTGATAGGTCCAGAAAACAAACTAGTACAAAAAGCAGACAGAACTTATTTCAAACTTAAAGTGTCTATTGGAAAGTCCTTATTGTCATAAGGTACTCCTCTATAGGTTAAGACAGAGTGTTGGGGCTGACTTGGTTCATTATTTGGTAAAGACATTTTGGTATGCTTATGCTTTGTTAGATTCCCCATTGCCGCCTCAAACAAAATATCAGAAATACATTTTTCTGCCATTAAAGCAGCATCAGAAGGAAGAATTCCTGATTTATTTCCAATATTTCTTGCCGCCACGTCAAAGCTGTCTTCTTTTGCATATAATTTTGCTGCCACTGTGTCTAACACGTCACTGACTTTGTTTCTTGTGTGCTTTCTTGTTCCAATATCAGATGCTATTAGCGACAGAGTATTCGAAAAAATTGATCGACTTCGCTCAGTAGATATTTTTGCAACAATGCTGATGTTTAAGTAGCTGGAGAATGTATTGGTAATATTTATGTAGCGCTCAATTTATCCTAAAATAAAAGGTAATTATTATTATTAAATAATCGGTTTTTAGGCGTAATATTTTAAGATAGAAATGGTTGGTTGTTCAATTAGGCAGAATTTTATTATATGGATATACATTTTCTTGCCAGTGATTGATAAAGACCTGAGGCATGTTTATTTTAGTTTCCCCCGGCCGATGAGGAATGGATAGCCATAGGGAAAATGTTTGAAGAAAAATTGAATTTTCCACATTGTTTGGGAGCTATGGATAGCAAGCAGATACACATAGTACCAACTCCTCAAAGCGGTTCTTATTATTGGAATTATAAAAGTAGGCACAACTTTGCTAATGCAAATTATGAATTCATCATGTGCGATTGTGGCACAACTGATAGAATATCTGATGGCGGTGTCATTAAGACTATTTTATGATAAACTTGCAAATGATGCTCCTCATCAGCCATAAAGTTGTGAAACATAAACAGTAATGAACCGCTCATAGGTGTTCATTGGAGACGAAGTCTTCGCATTGAGAAGTGATTTTTTAAAACCATTTAGAACTAAAGATTTGAATAGAGAAAAAACATTTAACTACAGATTATCCAGAGTACGCCGTATAATCAATAGAGCATTTGGAATAATGGTTGCAAAATTTAGGATATTCCATTCTGCTATTAATTTATATGTAGAAAATGTTGATGAAGTCGTTAGGACATGTTGCATTCTTCATAACTTTCTGATAAGAAACCGTCATAAAATGATGTATCTATACCTTCTCTTGATTCAGAAGAACGCAACACAAGACAAGTAGAAAAGGGTCTTGGTGCAGAACGAGCAACTACAGATTTATAACGCGGGCACAATAGATATGCACATGAAGAAGCAAAGAGAGTGTAATCTATTTAATGAGTTACGCAGAGAGTCGATTTTCTTTTGACTGATTCTCTTGTTGCAGAATTCTTAAAAGTTAATTATCATATCTTCATAAGCTTTTTCTTTATCTATCAGAGTATTCAGTAGACAAGGATGGCTTTTGTACAGTTCTATGAATTCAATTATAAATTGTTTAATATAACTTCTTATATCTGCCATGATTCAACAAACTATGAGCCATATAATATAAATTTTGCACAAGCATTTTAATAATTACTGGGCGAGACACCAGATTTCTATCGACACCTAACAGGACCATCCTTCTATAGGTGGCTTCCCACGGCCTGTTTTAGCACAGGCCGGACTCGCGCGGCGGACAAGCACAGGTAAAGCACGGATCGGGCTTGGCCGCGCGTGAGGTCTTCCCACGGCCTGCATGAGCCTGTTCTTCATGAGTTTGATTGAAGCTAGGGTTCAATTTGAATATAATAAAAAATATGAGTGGCTCATATTTATTCAACAAGAAATAAAAAAAGACCAAAAGGCGCTGGTGGATGTCACCATTAAATAAAGGTCGATTAAGGTAAAGTTTTAATTACTAGATTTTGATAAAGTAGTAATAGAAGTAATAGAGTAATAGAAGTGGCCCGTAACTACTTTTAAAAATTTAACGTATACATACCAGCAGAGACATAAGTCTAAACTTAAGAATGAGATACGCTAGATGCTATGTGTGGTCCGTACTATTTTATGGTATGGGAACGTGGACACTAAAATCAATGACGATTAGAAGCGTTTGAAATGTGGACTTATCGCCGAATGCTAAAAGTACTATGGGTTGATAGGGTTACGAATGAGAAGATCTTGAGAAGAATGGGGAAAGACAGAGAACTTTTCTTGCGTGTAAAAAAAGCGAAAAACGGCTTATTTTGGACATTTTCGCTTTTTTTGGACATCTAATCAGAAACCCAAAATACCGACTTCTCCAATTGATCCTCGAAGGTAAAATAGAGGGCAAGCGTGGAGTGGGAAGGAAATAGATGTCCTGGCTTAGAAAGGACTATTGGCGACCTTGTACATACTGCAGTGGACAGGGGAGCGTACGGAAATGTGATCGCCAACATCCAATAGTAGTGGATAGGCAGTTGAAGAAGAAGAAGAATGAGTAATAGATACAACCTCACACCACAAGGGTGCAAATAAAACTGTTAGAGGCAGCTAAATATTTAACAGCACACTTGCTGTGAATCACAGATAACAACAGACGCCGACAGGTCGCGATAGGTCGGGCCAGGCCGCGCCTTTGAAGTTACCGACTAGAGGCGGATCGGGCGCGCCATGACGGATCTTTCCGGGCGACCTCGGACGGCACCCTTCCCACGGCGTGTTGGCCCGAGCTGGCGCGGCCCGACCTGCGATATCACGGGCCGTGGGAAGCCACCATTAACCGCGTCAATACAAACAAGGACCGACTTGCATGAACACGTTTAGAAATGGACTGCTAAAATCGGGTAGCAGCAGATATTTTTAAACTCGAGTAAGAAACACGGTTTGCAGCTACAGGTCAACCGTTTTAGCCGTTCGTTCAAACCGTGCGGGCAAAACGTCTAAAATAGAACGACGTTTGTGAGAGCTTTAATTCTAGCAAGAGGCTATCATTCACTAAATCAGACGTAAGTCGTGAAGTTCACTAGACTTTAGCGGGAGCGCATTTTCAAATGCTTCAATGTAGTTATGTGTGATTTAAAAGAGTACTGGTAACTTCACGCATGGCCCTCTGCTCGCTCCGGCGCACAATCAAACAAAACTAATCCAAACTAACCGGAATTTAAAAAAAGAACCAAACAGAGTTCTAAAGACATAAAAAAACATGCCTCGCCACTGACGGGAATCGAGCACAAGCCGTCGCGGTCGTATCGCAAGCACAGCATCTAATCCCTGCACTACCAGACCGGCTGAAAGCAATATACTAGACCGTGAAGACATGGCCGCTCATCCTTTCCGAACTCCCACCATACTCTTTGAAGCCTTCGAAAATGCGCTCCCGCCAGACTATTTTGTGAAGTGCGACTATCAACTATTATAGCTGCCTAATACTTTACATGTGCTACCATCTATCTGCCCTTATTCAATATAAAAACTAAATAGATTACCCGCACCCACATGTATTAAATATTGTGGTAATAGTACTACCATTTGAAGATCCTTTACAGGCGTAGCCGACTATATCAAAATCGGCCTCTCCTATTGGTCGATCCGCATGGCCCTCCGCTCGCTACGGGGGCTCAAGAAAAGGAAACTAACCAGGTGCTAACCCAATCTAACCCAAGACATACCCAAAATCAAGAAAAAAACTATTTAGAAACATAATCTTATAAAAAAAAGCAACGAGGTTCGAACCCGTGCCTTCTAGGTGGGACCCAACTATATAAACCTCTACACCACGAGAGCTCTGCGACAAATTGATTGCATCACGAAGACATATTATTGTAATACGATATGGATCGACCAATAGGAGAGGCCGATTTTGATATAGTCGGCTACGCCTGTAAAGGATCTTTAAATGCATAGCACTAGTAGTCACAATTATTGATGTTGAAGCTAATAGTTACTGCTGACCCCTGTTTGTTGAATAAATACAGTCTTTTTCTGAAAGGGAGAATCCACGTACTTTTCCTACTGTATTTTTAATGTAATTTATGCACACCCTCCATATAGCACGTCGAACTAATAATAATAAAAAAAGGCCTTGCAACCAAAGTGGAAATACCCTCCGCACGATATCGTCGGCCATTATGGCAAAATGGCGTCCTCAAATCGCCCAACTGAGATTTTCAATATCGAAACAGATCCAATAATAATTTGATTCAGTTGACGCTTCTCTTTCGTCTGTGTGTGCTCCATTTCGTGAACATTGGGATTTTCGATTCGAATATAACACTCTTGTATGGTTACGGTAACATTTTCATATTGTTGAAATTTGCAGCGTGAAATCGCTTAGTGGTTTTGGATCTCTTGCATATTTTATTCGATTATTACACTCATTAGGAAAAAAGTATAAATATTAGTTTTTGTGAGTTTATATGCGTTTCTGATGCAATGATGTTTCATTTTAAATTCGTAGGGATTATACTGACCTATACTGACCTTTAAGAAATAGCTGCTCAATGACCAAAGTTCAGTAGGTTTGCGAGAATTGAAAGAATACAATAAACATTTTATTACAATATACCTTCGGTCTTCGTTATCCTCTTTCGCTTATGATGTACGATGCTTACCAAACGTCACGTTTTTGTAAACCTAAAGCTACATTTTAACATTGAAAATGTTTTTGTTTTCCTAGTATGGGGCATCAAATAGCGAAAAAGTACATGCTACACTTGCCACATCACGTCATACGCGTGAGAGATCGTGTTAGTTTGTTTATGAGGACGGAATCGGTTTAAATGACAAAAATAAATTAAAACTAACTGATACTAACCGAAAGTTGATTGAACGGCTAGCCCAAACTAACCAAAAGCACGACAAAAGAGTTAAAATATATCGGAACAGATTTAAAAAAAGTAAGTTAAAACTAACACAAAGTAACCCAACTTTGGCGACTAACCAAAACTAACCATAAATATTAAAACTGGTTATAACTTATCGGATCCGGTTCAAATTACATAAATAAATTGTAACTAACTGAAACTAACCGAAAGTTGTTTGAACGACCAAAAGTAACCAAAGCACCACAAACGGCTAAAACGTATCGAAACTTATTAAAAATATTAAGGACTAACCCAAACTGACCAAAACGAACAGAATTTTGGCGACTAACCAAAACTAACCAAAAACATTAAATTTGATTATAACATAACGGTTCAAATGACTAAATTAAATGAAACTAATTGCAATTCACCGAAAGTTGATTGAACGACTAACCAAATCTAATAAAAGTGATTATAACGTATCGGAATCGGCTCAAATAAATAAAATAACTTGAGACTAAGTGAAACTAACCGAAAGCTGATTAGACGACTAACCAAATCTATTAAAATTGACTATAACGTATCGGAGCCCTCTCAAAAGACTAAAATGTGTTAAGAGTAAGTGAAACTAATCGAAAGTTGATTCGACGACTAACTAAAACTAACCAAATCTATTAAAATTGATTATAACGCATCGTAACCGGATCAAATCGCTAAAATAAGTTGATAATAAATGAAACGATCCGAAAGTTAATTAGACGACTAACCAAATTTATTAAAATTAATTATAACGTATCGGAGCCGACTCAAATGACAAAAATGTGTTAAGACTAAGTGAAACTAATCGAAAGCTGATTCGACGACTAACCAAAACTAACCAAATCTATTAAAATTGATTATAACGGATCGTAACCAGTTGAAATGACTAAAATAAGTTGAGATTTAGTGAAAATAACCGAATTATTGACTAAAATAAGTTAACACTAAGTGAAACAAACCAAAAGTTGTTTAGACGACTAACCAAAACTAACAAAACGTATTACAATTGATTATAAGGTATCGGAACCAACTCAAATGACTAAAATAATTTGAGACTAAGTGAAACTAAAAGAAAGTTGATTGAACGACAAACCCAAACTAACCAAATCCATTAAAATTCGTTATAACGTATCGGAACCGGCTCAAATACGTAAAATAAGTTGAGATTAAGTGAAGCTAACTGAAAGTTGATAAGACGACTAACCACAACTAACCAAATCTATTAAAACTGAATGTAACGTATCGGAACCGACCCAAATGACTGAAATAAGTTAACACCAAGTGAAACTAACCGCGTTAGATCGGGGATTGAGAGACGAATCTAATGCATTTTTTTTTT
>MU184406.1:11593-67785 GCA_016904865.1 Pissodes strobi | reverse complement strand
ACAAAACCACCCCAACAATTATCAATAAATTTTCAATAACCAGCAGTAAATAAAAGAAATACAAAAGGTGCAAATAAATTTATCTATATATATATAAAAATGAATCCCTGTTTCCCTTGGTCACGCCATAACTTGAGAACGACTTTACGGATTTCATTCATCTTTTTTTTATAAGTTTTCTAATACATTGTAGAAGGTTCTTACGGAAAGAAAAATTAAGAAAATTGCGCAGAAAAGTGGATATTTTCGGAAAACTTAATGACCATTTTAACTTTGCACGTTTGACGGTTCGCGCGTTTGATGAATGTGAATTTAGCAGACAGCTGTTCTATGTTTTTTTTTTTAAATTGACAGATGTCTGCTACATTGACACTCATAGCGTTTGACAGTTCGCGCGACTTAGATATCGTTTAACATATGCAGCGGTTTTTGCGTCTACCTACAGCAATTTTGAGCCTTCACGCATGCGTACGTGCTAATTCATATATATTTCAAAGTTGTTTTTTCTTAATTTTGGGCATTGCATTGGGTTAGTTTTGCTTAGTTGAACTCCCGGAGCGAGCAAAGCTAGCGGAGGGCCATGCGTGAAGTGAAATATTAGATCGACAACACTGGGCTGCTGCTACATGCGCAGGGCCGAAGGTCGAAAATTTTCTGTAGGTAATCTATCAATAAAAAAATTCATTTATTCTTTCACACCGCACAGTCGATTCGATCGGAACGTTTATCCAGTTTTCAGTTTGTTCCGATAAGTTGTTATATTAAAAGTTTTATTTAATATCGATTTTTGGTAAGTTTTGATAGACTAACACGTGGTATACATGGTTATATAGAAAAATTAAGGGAGTCAATTCTGGAAAACGTTTTTAATATCATTGATATTGGCAACGATTCGATCGCAAAATGAAATTGCACTTGCACTTGCTTCATCAGGTATTGCAGCTACGTTGTTGGAAGGCGGTCGAACAGCTCATTCAGCACTCAAGTTGCCGTTGAACATGCAAAGTAATGAAACTCCAACTTGCAACCTTTCGAGGGATTCTGCGATGGCCAAAGTGCTGCAGCAGAGCAAATTGATCGTTTGGGATGAATGCACGATGGCACACAAAAAATCTTTGGAGGCATTAGACCGCAGGATGCAAGGTTTAAAAATCAACCAAAACCAGTTTGGTGGTGCGATGATTCTATTGGCAGGTGATTTTCGACAAACATTGACAGTAATTCCACGATCAACGCCAGCAGACGAACTTAATGCATGTTTGAAGTAGTCAATTCTATGGAAATACGTCAAAACACTTAAATAAAAAATGTGAACATGCGAGTCGAATTGCAGAACGACCGATTTGGAGAAGTTTTTTCCAAACAATTGCGCGACATTGGTAATGGCAAAATTCCAATTTACACAACGTCTGGTTACATTACATTCCCTTCAAATTTTTGTCACTTTACTGAATCAAAGACCGAACTCATCGATATGGTGTTCCCAAACATTGTTCAAAATTGCAAAAATCATGTTTGCTTGAGCGAACGTGTTATACTGGCTGCAAAAAACGTTGATGTCAACGAAATAAATTTTCAGATTCAAAATAAGATAGCTGGCGAATTGATGATGTACAAATCGGTTGATTCCATTATTAACCAAGATGATGTCAACTATTCAACGAAATTTTTAAATTCGCTGGAATTGCCCGGATTACCACCTCATAATCTGCAATTAAAAGTGGGATCGGTAATTATTATGTTGCAGAACATAAACATGTAATGGCACCCGGCTTGCGGTGAAGATATTAATGAAAAACGTCATCGAAGACACAATTTTGAAAGGGGAGTACAAAGTCGAAGACGTTTTGATACGATGCATCCATATGATTCCGAACGACATACCATTCGACTTTAAACGGTTTCAATTTCCAGTGCGGCTTGCATTTGCAATGTCGATAAATAAATCGCAAGGGCAGTCGTTAAGTATTTGTGGCATCAATCTTGAAAATTAATGTTTTTCACATGGCCAATTTTATGTCGCCTGTTCCCGTGTCGGAAAACCATCAACATTATTTATTTACGCACCAGAAAAGAAAACTAACAATATTGTGTATCAAAAAGCATTACAATAAACAATATGATTTTGAAATATTTTTCTTAAATTATTTATTCCAGTTCGAATTGAATATTCATAGCTAAGACAGGACAACGTCTGTCGGGTCAGCTAGTATAAAATAAATAGGTTTGAACCACCCCTAGATAATATAAATTTCCCCATATGCTCAGAACTAAAGTCACATTAAAACAGTTCAGATATAATAAGAGGAAAAGGGTTAAATATCTTATGAAATGCAATGCAACTGGTGGTCGATGTAAAAATAGATTAACACAGATGAAAGAAGTTAAATCATTAAATTAATCAAAAAACCCATAGCAATATTTACCTCTCTAAATTTGGATGGTTGCCTGGAGGATCAGCCACCTCGGTTTTATAAGGTGAGCTCGGAAAGCTTCTAGAAATAATGGAAAATAACTTTTAGCGTCATGACGACAATGTGCTAACAGGCAGTAGAGACAATAAATTCCAGAAAAATCTTACCTTGTGCAATATTAAAATCCCGATAAATTGGTCGTGTCAAGAAACAAATTAGTGGGACTCAACCCAATATCCCCTAGAAGGGTAGTATAAAACGCAATACTACAAATACACTTCAGCAAAACACTTCCTCTCTTCCCAGTAGGCATTTCTAGAAGAACGAGACCATCGGTTTCAATCAATTTGCATTTGCAACTTATAAGGAATTTAGAGAAAAAAAGTCAGTGAAGGAAAAACGGTAGTGCGAAGAGCTCTTATCGAAATGAAGAAATAGTCGATACGAGAAATACTTCTAAGATCATAGACGATAACTAAGCATTGTAGAACGACTGCGGAAGCAACAACTAGTGAGCTAAAATGAAATTTTTTAATAAATAATAAGAAATATTCCTAAACGAAATCATAAATCCTTACAAATCCGAATCGACAGCAACAATTATGGAAGAATAGCCCATTACTAATATTCAAGGCTACCAATCAAATATTACAAAACTTACATCATGCCACTTGAAAAGATAGATATAAAGTAGAAATTCCAGATCTCAAAGTCCACAACTGTCGGTAAGAAGGTGGAACCAGAGACAAGGGAGAAACTGGTAACTGGTCCCGTAAATTTGTCCATGGTTCTTTATCTCTTGTTGTTCCACGTAACTTCCTATACTTATTTCCTTGTCATTCATCTAGGCAAGCGAAATATTCAAAGCGAAAGTGGTATATGAATTTGACCGATCTAACGAGGATCAAAGGTAGGTTATTAACTCAGTTCTTAAATACAGAACTGCAAATAACATAATTATAGTAATATAAATAAGTTAAACTAATAACAATATTGTAAACCAAAAAATTATATTCACAAAAAATAACACCCAATCTAAAGTTTGAACTTAGTACTTGATCTTTAAAGATTATTATAATACTTATTATCTAAACATGTAAAAAACATACAGGTAACATTCAACACATTTTAGAAAACAAAAAGCGAGCAAACCGAGTAAACGACAACTTGGTTCAGTTCGTAATACCTTAACGGCAAACGCTTACTGGCAACAAGTTCACCCCGCCGTTCATCTAGAGCTATTTTGTACCTTTACGGGAAAGGCTCTGAGGTGTTTATAAGAGCTATTTTTTACCTTTACAGGAAAGGCTCCGAGGGGTTAAATTCTTTGGCATTTTGTACCTTTACGGGAAATGCCGCAATAAACTTGTCCCTAGAAAACGCCAGTTAAAATAATAACAAAATCAGTTCATTAAAATCAAATCAAATGAAATACGCCAGTAGAAAGCAAATAAAGTAAATCTCGTAAATCCAACGTAACTTAAAAGTACTTTAAGGAAACCTCAAGAAAACCTCAAATTGCCTCAAAGAAACCGAATAGGTCACGTCTAATCAGTCTTCGACGAATAGTCGTGCCTGTCACACCCTTTTGATATTTTATACGAAACCTGTCCATCAATAGAATTTACGTTTGCTCCGTATCCCATTAAACAGTACTAAACTTGATCATCAATAGACGTACATTTGTTTCAAAACTAGCGAGTTATCATTCTTATCATCAAAATCGATGCTACGCAATCTGAAAGAGCGCAGAGAATTACTTTAAGCAGCTATTCTCTGTGACACTATCTTATTTTAGTTGCTTGATAAACCTAAGCGAGCCAATAGATTATCCACTAAAACAAATACAGTCACGAAGTGATGGAGGACAACGTATGAAAAAGAATGGTCAGAATAGCCACTTACGGCCACAAAAGTGTTATAAAAACTAATAGATATTATGTATTAATAATCGTATGTGTAATTAATTAATATAAATAAATGCTGCAACTGGAAGTCCACTAAACTTATTGACAACAAATCAAATAAATGAATTTATAATTAATTAACCGAAGGGGTTAATACTCAATAATTCTTACCACAAAATATAGAAATTTTGTTACTAAATGCAGGATATATAAAAAAAGTTATAATTCTTTATAGTGGCAAAATAAGACTGTTACACGGTAATGAAGAAATTCGTTATTAATTGATCGGTAGCAGATAGGATAAAAGATAAAATATTAAACGGTAGTTTCGATAAAGATAAAGTAAGTAATTTTACGGCCTACTCGTATGTCATTCTCATATAAAACTCTCATATGACGGACATGCGGAAGGTGGAATTCACTTGCAGCTGTTGATGGATATTTTCTTACTCAATACGGCCTCTTAGCAACTGGCCGCTGATCCCAATTAGTGCTTTACTGCGCCACGTGAAGCTGCACGTCACGTTATCTGGGTAAACATTAGTGTAACAAAAGAGGTCTCAAACTGACAGGAATTAACCTTGAGAAATTCTCTAGGCTAGCAAAATGCAGAGCGAATCAAGAACCCTAGTTAAATTATAAATAATTTTAACTATCTAATACAGAAACAAAAAACTATAACACACAGTATAAAAAAGGTAACTTCACTTTACATAAAATACTTTTATGATACGATATTGCCGATAAAACGTGAAAATATTAATGGCAGGGTACTTGCCAATCAAAATTAAAACGATAATACCTCGATTTCGAAAATTTGTATTTTCTTTCCCTTCGCGTTCATCGGCCAAAAGGGAAGACCATTCGTCATCAATCACCACACTAAGAACCTTATGTCAAGTGAGACCACAGAACACTTCGAAGTTATACCGGCAATACCGGTTGTGCACGATCCCAGATATTCGAATGTATGAAATAGTTAACGTTTTAAATGTTGGGATATAAATTCTAAATACAAAATAGGTATGTTAAGTTCTAATGTATGGTAAACGGAATATCAACCATATAAATCTACCAGTGAAAGGGAAGAAACTATATTTCTAGTTTGTTAGCTTTTACAACGATACACTATCAAAGCTGCTATTAATTTTCATGAATGATAAATATGATTTAAAGCTGGACAACATCAATAAACCCATACATTTTTAATATTATTGAGGAGTTTGTGATAAATTTTAATGAGGTATTTGATACGTTAAAGTTAAGGAAGCAAGGCGATACGAAATTTATAGAAAACTTAAGGGAGATTATTCATTTTCCCGAGCGACTATAATTCGATGCGAGGTTTCTTGAAATATGCCTTTATAAACTACTGCTTTAAAAGAGACAATAGTGTTTTATTATATTATCTGCTACAATAATTATTATGCTTATTATGTAAATATGTTGTGACACGATATCGTATATATGAATATGGGCCCGGGCCAGTTACCCCTTTTCTTTGGACAACGGTGAAATCAGACGTTGACGCCAGAAGTTATATTGTTATAAACTAACATTGGAAAGTGCAATAATTAATCTTTTCATATAGTTTTTTAAAATCAGCCAAATGTCAATTCTCGAAAACAAATACGGAAAAGGTATTTGAATTTAAATATAGAGTATGCCATCGAACACTTCTTTGAAACATTCCGCATATTATATAGGGTTATTTAAAAAATATAGCTTTCATTCATGCTAACTTTTCCAGTATCCGAGTACGTGTTTTAATCTGTGCAGATTATTGATTTCATAAATCCTTGTATGCTCATTTACCCTTAAATCTTTGTTTGCTGGTTAAGTAATAATTGGTGATTTCCGCATATTTGAAGCATACTGTGTACAAGCCAGCTGTGATCTGTTATGGGATTTTTACACTGAAAAATATTTTAACAAGCAGATACGGACAGTGTAAACCTTGTAACATCGGTCCCCCTAGCCGTCGAGCCACACTTGAAAATTTAAATTAAAACAATACTGCTAACTTCACGCATGGCCATTCGCTCGCTTTGCTCGCTCCGGCTCACAGCCAAACAAAACTATCCCCTACTAACCCAAATTTAAAAAAGCAACAAACATAACCTGTTACGGTAATTTTAACAATTCCGTAACATCAGGTTGTTACGAGTTCACTTGTACTTATTTTTGGTTTAAAATAATAACTTTTCATCTTCGCATTAAACAGTATGAAAATATTAATAAGTAATGAATTCTTGTGTTCGTTTAAAACAATTTTTTTTGCCTTTTAAATATGTCAGTCGATAGTCGATAATTATTTAGTAAATGTAAAATGAAAATTAATATTATGGGTTGAATCTACATAAATAGAGCAGTAGAATATATAATTTAAAAATGTTAAATAATTTCATATATGCAGCTCATATTTTATGTTTGAAAGTGGTCGCTTCGTACGGTAGAAAAGTGAAACATTTGTGACGACTGCGCGTCGGTGCATTTTTTTTTGCAATAAGTAATTCTGATGGGAAGGTAGGACAGGAATTTAGATTTATCTTCTACCGGCGACCAGATCGAGAAGGTTGAGAAGGTAGGCTCGTAATTTTATTTATTTCTCGCGTTATTTGATTTTGATTTCAAGTTTTCTATATCGAAAAGTCTGTAGGCAGAATAAAACTGCTAAGCTTGTGAATATCTGTTATCTGCCTACTATCGTTTCATATACCACGTTGTCTTTTGCCGTGGGTATGTTTTTGCCAGTAGGGCATGTAGGATATTGGTTTTTTGGAGCTTAAGGCTCTTTGATAAGAGAAAAAAATACTTGATCCTACAAAAGCGGGGAGCTATTAAATTTCGGTTTTAGTTTAGCAACCCACCTAAAGAATCGATCAAATTGGCCTATAGCGTTCACATTTAGGTTCTAGTTGGAGATAGCAATTTTTAGAAATCAATAACCCAAACCCGTCTATAGTGTAGGGAACTCAGTCTAACTTTTTCTAGTATCGTTATCGGTTCTTATGGGTTACATGTGGGATTAGAGTCAAGCTTACTTAGTTATTGTTCGACCTATATAAGTATTTTATCGTCACTTCAGATATTTAAAGAGCACCTTCTCAAGCCCTTCTTGACCGCGGTGGGTACCTGATCATAATAGCTTTGTTTCTCTATTTTTATTTAAATTTTCATTATCTTTATTTTTGAATTAAGCTGATTTTTGAGTTAGAAAGTAGCTTTCAGGCAATAATTGAATTCTGATTACCTGTTTAAATTTATTGATTTGACTTTACACCTGATTATTGTAATTGTTTTTTGCTTAATTGAAAACTGTTCGTGACAATATTTCTCAGCTTAGATAGCTTTTTATTTTATTTATTATTTTTAATCTATTCACTGTCTAATTGAAAACATAATTGTTTACAGAAACAATTCTGTGCAAATTGGCGTAGGCATATTTAATGAAACATCATAATTTTTCCTTCAGCGTGTTTTGGCATTTTTCAGCATTGTGAATTGAGAAAAATTATTTCTAGCTATCTCTTGTCAATTTCTATATTAAAAACCAAAGCTAAGACAAGCGACGCTCTCCGCCAAATTGAAACAGAGTTATAACAATATTCTTCGTGAACTCTTTAACTGCCTTGTGCTGTTTTTTTTTCATGCTATTGAGTCCACGCGCATTCGCATTAGCAGGACAGGTTCCAGTGACGCCACAGGGCAGATCTTAGGCACTGCAGCAACTTTCAGTAACACTATCCACGAAGCTCGGAGGAACCATAAGGTGATTAAAGGGCAGATATCACCAAAAAAATTCAATAGAATCTTAAATTTCAACCCTTATTTTTGTTAGAAGGAAATCTCAATAGAATAATTGTTTCTTAAAATTTATAATCTTTTATTTTGCACCTTTTTACAACAACTACACTCGGAAATAAATTTTAACCAGCATGCTCCGAACCTATACACCCTGAGTTATCTTTCAGTTTATATTTTTAGTAAATTAAAGGAATTATCAAAAAGGAAAGTGCATTTATAGTTTATAGTAACAAATTGGCTTTTTATTTGAATTATAGTAATAAAACAAATAATATTGTAACAAACCTTCTTGAAATAAGAAACATGTCTCGCCACTGACGGGAATCGAACCCGGGCCGCTTATACGTAAAATGTAGACGCGATAGAACCTCGCCATAGGGCGCCTGTAATATAAAAGTTAGATATAATACCCTGTTACGTTTCGTCCTAAAATATTTGAACAATTCATACTGGGGCCTCCGCTTGCTTCGCTCGCTGCGGGGGCGCAACAACAAGAAGTAACCCAACGCATGAAAAGCAACTACATTTATATTACAGTCGCCCTATGGCGAGGTACTGTCGCGTCGGCAATTTACGTACAAACACTCGGCCGTAGTATCACAAGCCCAGTTCCAACCACTACACCGAATGACATCTCGAAGGCAATTCTCTGGACCGCAAGAGCTCTTTCACACGGGGATTCTGTATGCGAGATACGCGTATCCGAGATACAGAATCGCCGTCGAAAACTTGGACTGCTGCATCAAATTCTCGTATTTCTTCAATAAGTACTAAAATAGTCGCAGTGCCGTGCATAGGTTCATCACTATTCTTTTTTTCTATTCGGTCACCCGTTTCGGGTATCGTGCCATCATGATCTGTGATCTGTGAGATCTTTCCATATCTGTCAGTCTTCCGCGGCTTTAAAACATTCGTTGAGTGGTACTCCGGTTTTCCTGACAATGTGGTCCACACATCTGATTGGTGATCTACCTCGGCTTCTCGTTCCTTGTACCTTCTCCTGGACGGTGAGTTTTTCCTATCCGTTTCTTCGGACGACATGTCAAAAAAAGGATGTTATTCGCTCGTAGACGATGGTGCGCAGTCTTTTTTTTTATCTTCAATTGGTTTAGAATCGACTCGTTTGTTATTCTTTATGTCCATGATATGCGTAACATCTTTCGCCAACAGCACATTTCAAACTATAGCGCGTAGTAAATAATACCTATGACGATTGAATTTATACTGAAAAATATCCTGCGTCTATGATATCTTCTCCGTTGCAAAAGTATCCATGTCTGAACAGGTCCATATATCATAATGGTACTTTTGTATGCGGCATACGCATTCAACGTCTGGCAGCTAAGTTGCCGGTATGCAGAAATTCGGAATCGCAATACTGTATGCGTCGCTCGTGCCGTGTGAATGGGCCCATTTGAATGTATGTTTAACCTGTATCTCGGATACGCGAATCTCGCATACAGTATCCTCGTGTGAAAGCGCTCTAAAGCCATGGGTCATTCTGATACATTCTATAGCATCGTTCTGTTTCCGCCTACTCGGCTGGCTCAACGCAACGCGACGGCTCGATGCTATAAAAACTTACGCTGTCCCTACCTGGTTTTAAGGGTGCTGCCCTTTCCAAACGTTCATCATGGTTTTACAATTGTAATGACCTCTTTAATATTATTCTTCTAAGAGAATTGAGAAATAAAATTTAGAGAGAATCATCTGTTTTTAAAACCCAAGTCTAGTATTAGTATTTCTAGTCCTTCTCCGCGCGTGCTGCTGCTTATTATGTGACCACTAGGTCCCAAGCAGAAAGAATATCCAAAAACATTAATCTGCTACAACAATATGGAGCATAACTACATTTTTACATTTAAGTATCTGTTTTCAATATAATACAACTGAAGTTAGGATAAGATGGTACACAAGCTTTGCATACTGCGTCCAGTAGACGTACAGCAACCTTTCCCTGGAACTGAGACATACTGCCTAATGGATAATTTTTGATGCGTAGCACTAAAATCTGAAAATCAGAACTTTTATATTTCGTCTAATTCATTTTCAACCTACAATTACACGAAAAGGAAATAAGCCTTTAAATTCAAATATGCATTTTAAAATTATTGCTATCTCTAGGACTATTTAAAAAGCTTTTAAAGTGCTTCAGCGGGTGGAAAATTCAATCGCGAAATTCAATGGGCAAAATGAGTTGTGTGATAGAACGCCATGCTTAAGCATGTCGGTGCTGTTAGGAAATAATTTAAATAATTTCCTTCGACGATGTTTGAGGTCTTTATTTAATCTCTAGTTTGTTTCAGAATACAAGATTATGGAATTATGAGGCTGCAGCAAATGAAATACCAAAATATGTTTTACAGAGAGTGTGGAATATTATTGCAAATAGTAAAAAAAATGTAGGAATGCTGCAAAATCTTCTAATAATTACTCATGGATATTCCTCGGGACCTATTGGATATTTATTATTCATCAATGACATGATCTTGAGAATTGGTACTTGTAAAAGTTTACTTCAATTTACAATTTGTAGATTTCGTTACTTAAGTTATGTTTTCGGTAAACATTATTACAAAAGTATACTTTTAAAATCCATCCCGTAAATTTTTACTATCCAATGAGAGTAGCGGTCTCATTGTTTGGGTTAGTTTGGGTTAGTATCCACCAAACAACTACCATTATTTGTGACTAATTCGTGAAAAATATAGTATAGAAATTTGAAAGTTGATCATCTGGTCTGACTGACGGCCGCTTTAAAGCAGGTTAAAGGTTGAACAGGTGAAACGGGTGTCCATCTATTAGGTATTAATCGTACGGTAGACGAACATTTTCCGAATTTAAAACTGAAGAAAAAATGCGTTTTTGAATTAAAAATCCATCATTTTAGATCAAAATTCATATGAATAATCGGATAAGCACATTAAAAATATGGCATCCCCTAGCACTTTTAATTGATGTTCAATTGTTTTTTGCTGAACATATCCGAATTCGCGGGAGAAAATTACATAAGATGTCTATTTCAGTTTTTCTTATAAAAGTACCAGGAAAGTCAAAAAATGAGTAAATCAGCCACTGCGATATTTTGACTGAAGTCCCGTACATCACATTTCATCAGGTGATAGCTGTACTCTTTCAAGGTACTTGAGCCTTTTGCAGAGTTGAATTGAACTTTGGCAGAGTAGATGTTCTGCGGTTTCAGTTGCATTATTGCAAAATCTACATTCGTCGTCTTCTGCTTTGCCTATTGCTTTTAGATATTTTACCGAGTAGTGTCCAGTGAGCAGTCCGGCAACAGTTCTAATATCTGCTCTGTTCACGTCTAAGAGCTGTTCTGCTCTTTTCGCAGATATGGTGATAAACCTTTTCGCCTGTCTTAGTCCAGATGGCCTTTTTCGAATTTGTTTAGTTCTTCGGTGATGTGGCTCTTCATAAGGCCACAGTAGGGCTCTAGACCATAATATGATGTTCCAGCTCCTTCTTTCGCAAGGCAGTCTGCCTTTTTGTTGCCCTCTATGCCTCTATAGCCATGAACCCACATTAAAGTTACCTGTTACCTAGTGCGTGTTGCTAATTGTTTTAGGGCTTGCTTACATTTCCAGACTAGCTTTCACACGCACTTGAAAGCTTTTAGAGCCGCCTGGCTATCTGAAAATATGTAGATATGCTTTCTGTGAAATCCGTGTGTGAGGCACTCTTCTGCATATATATGACCTGAAATGCCCAATCCTGCTTCTTTCGCTGGTTTTGAACCATCTGTGTACCACAGCGATGCGTTATTGGCCTGGCGAATGGGACATATAGGTCCAACACTACCGTCATTTGGCCACTTGGTTTGCTGGCATTTTTCAGTTTTATTTCTTCAAATATGCGCAGGCGATCAGTCAAATCTCCAGGCTTGAATTTGCCTATTTGGAATAGCCTGGGAGCACTGATAATCGCCTACCTCTTCACACTGAGATGAAGAGCAGGCATGCTCAGCAGTACCCCTAATGCTGCGGTAGGGCACGTTGACATTGCTCCTGTTATTCCCAAGCATATCAGCCTTTGCACTTTATTGAGTTTGGTCCGAGCGGTGACCTGCTGGGTTTTTGACCACCATACCAGTGAGGGATAGGTGACCATGGGCTTTATTATTGTTTGGTAGATCCAATATACCATTTTTGGTTTTAGGCCCCATTTCATGCCAACTAGTTTGCGGCATGTCCAGATTGCCGCTATGGCTGTTGAGATGGGTTTTATAGATGTTTGTTCCAGGTGAGTTTACGGTTCAGTGTGACCCCTAAATATTTCACCTCGGTGGAAAAAGTTAACTGTGTTCCGTATAGGATGGGCGCTCTCACTTCTAGCTTCCTGCTTTTTGTAAACGGGACAAGAATGGTGTTCCTAAGATTTAGGGAGAGTCCCTCCCCTTCGCTCCAATTCTTGATGCTGTTTAGGGCATTTTGCATGCGGTTGGAAATTATGCCTTCATGTTTGCCCCTTATTATTGTTACTAGGTCGTCTGCGGAGCCTAGAACTATAAATCTCTGACTGGTAACGATTTTATCTACTACTAGTGCCCACAGTGGGGTGGAAAGAACACCTCCTTGAGGACACCCTTTCACTGTGCTGACGGTTGTTGACGCTCCGTTTATTTCTGCTGTTACGAAGCGGTGTTTTAGCATTGTTTCTGTCCATCTTATGATTGGGAGCTCAACTTCCCACTCTTGAAGTGCTCTTCTAATGGACTGATGTGAGGTATTATCACATGCTCCCTCTATGTCAATGAACGCAGCAAGAGCAATTTCTTTGCATTCGATTATCTTTTCTATATCTCTAACAAGTGCAGTGAACTTAATGTGGTTTTGCCTGCTTGGTAGGCAAACTGTCTAGGATGGAGCGGTGTTCTCGTTAGAGTTTCGCTTCTTATGTATTGATCGATTACTTTCTCCATTGTTTTGAGGAGAAAGAGGTCAGGCTGATGGGACGGTATGATTTTGCTTCGTATTCTGGGCGTCGGCCGGTCTTAGGTATAAATATCACATTTGCCTCCTCCCTCCAAGCTAGTGGTATATGTCCTAGGATAAGGCTAGCTTTGAAGATTTTCTGTAGGTGTACCTTCAGGATCTCATCGCCTTTCTGAAGCAAGGCAGAGAACATCCCGTCTTTGCCGGGGGATTTGTTGGGCTTAAAGCTATTGCTCTACGTATATTTTATAAATTTTTGTTTTAAGGACTATCATTTAGCCAAATGAATTAAGGATATTTTTTAAATAATAAAGACTAAACAATTTTATCATTGAATAATCATGAAAAAAAAAATAGAAGACAATATTTTAGATATGAAATATTTTCACATATTTGCCAGGAAAAATTGTTTCTATAGTTCTGTATTTGTAATTCGTAATACTAATTAACGTTTCTTAATCAGTATGCCGTCAACATGGCTAAATAATCACCTTTTTTTGCAAGATAGCAATTACAAATTAATCCCATGAGAGTGATTATATCATTGGACAAATAAACCGTTAAAAGAAAGTAGTGAAGAAAATATATAGGCAGTGAAGATCTACAGGGGCAAATCGACGTGAGCTCAATTCGGTAACCTAATTGTGGACAAAAACTTAGAGTGGAAGTTATATAAGAAGGTCGACTGCCATTAGACTTACAGCAAATTACAATAAGAGGGTAGCATTTAGGTGAGTACACGTAATACAAGAATAAATCAGATAATTACTATAATATTAGCAAAATATTCCCTAACCGAGATAATATCAGATAGGATAATGAAGAAAGTGATTATTACTACAAGATAATAAACAACTTAGAGCTATTTAACGGTAAGTTCGATAAAAATAGGGTAAGTAATTATGTGACATACAGTAAGAGTGTATCATTTAGGTAAAAATACGTAACATAAAAGAGATAAATCAAATAATTACGGTGATATTAGCAGGATATTGGGTTAATCAAGATAATATCAGATAATTTCAATAATATTGGCCAGACATAACCGAGATAATATCAGATACGATAGTGAAGAAAGTCTGCATCAATTAATTGTTTCTATAGTTCTGTATTTGTAATTCGTAATACTGATTAACGTTTCTTAATCAGTATGCAGTCAACATGGCTAAATAATCTCCTTTTTCGCGAGATATCGCGTGTTTTCCAGCATTTGCAAGATTTGCAATTTGATTAAATTCCTTGCGCTATGTCCGATTTCTAAAACCTAACACGACTTATTCGTGATTTATACGTCTCAGCAATTACATAATAAATTAATTTTGCTCGCTCTCTGATGCCTTTAAACCTAATTTTCTTCTTGAATTGGTTTTCAAGTTTTTAATTTAAAATCTGAAACTTTTGACTTTTGAATTACCATGAAATTGGTTACTTGAAAAAAAATTAAAATTGGCTGATACGACCCTTTATCTAGTTCCCTAAGACGGAAGTAAAGATGGCAGCTGATAAAATATGTACAAAAGATTATTACAAATTGATTCATTGTATTCCAGGCACGAAGTTGTGCTCCGAAATCGACACATTTTTAACTTAATACTACTGTTTGTTAATAAATCTTCTATATTTAATGTATTCTAAATAGATAGTCAAGGTAATCTTAAGCAAAATATAGCTTTGTATAAGTAAGAATATAATTACCTCGAAGGGAGCTCAATCACAGCTTTTTTGATACATGCTATTGTGAGCTACTAAAACAAATTTTTTATCATCCTGTCCTAAGTTCGAAATTGAACTCGGAAAATATTATGTAAACATTTAACACAAATTATAAATAACGCGAGCGAACATCGCAGGCAATTATGAACTTTAAAGATTTTATTATACATATAAATAGTCAAATGGACCTTCAGTCCGACAGACTTTGTCTCTCACCTTCCCGCCCTTTAACCGCAGTGCACATGTACGTACGGATTACACACCTAAAGTAGTAAAGTCGAATCTACAATAAATTTCTAAAAAAAGTAATTTCAAAATAGTCAAAGTCATTTCAATCAAACAAGTTTACCGATAAGACGCTCAAATACTTTCCTTAATTAAGCCGAAGCTAACCATAAATAAATTACAACACAGCTCTCAAAAAACTGCATTATAAAATAGTGGCCAAAACCTATAAATAATTCAAAATAATCCGCAACCGCAAAGGCATGTGTACTCTAGTAGTCAGGCACCGTGTAAATTAATTAAAACTTCGACCAATAGACATTTTTATTGTTTATACCAAAGTGTCTTCTTTATCATCTCACATTTAATGTAGATCGATCTTAATCTGAGCTACTTAACCTGCACGCAAACCAAAGAGCGGCACACTTGTAACCATCTCACTGTCAAAGTTAATCAAACCTTAATATTCAACATATAATTACAAGATCAATCGACTTACCTGTAAGGAAGATCGATCGGAATTATCCGAGCATCTCCGCCGTCCCTCATTACACTTTGTAGTATACAACTTTTTCCCAATCGGTACAATTTTTAAAGAAGTTATCTAAAAACATGGCGATTCAGCCGACCCTGGCTAGCCGCTCGAGCTCATCGCCTTGATGCGTCATTACAATTTTGGTTCGTAAGATTTTTGATTACATTGCATTTGGGGTGATAGGGAGAAGGTAAAGACTGGGTGGGTTTGTAATGAGGGACGGCGGAGATGCTCGGATAATTCCGATCGATCTTCCTTACAGGTAAGTCGATTGATCTTGTAATTATCCTTCGCATCTCCGCCGTCCCTCATTACAGTTTGTAGATGTTTAAAGTATTTGCGATGTAATCTACATTAACTGAAAATTGCGATTTTTCTGTAGTCCTAGATTTGTAAGGCCCTTTTTACAAACTAAAATTCGAATTTATAACCATTAGATTTAATAACACACATTATGAAGGTACATATATCATGTTTAACGCTTAACTGATATTAACCTTTAACTTATTTTTAATACTATACCGATATTCTTATGTAATATGATAACAAGTTGGTAAGTAAGTTATAATTGTAGCTTAATATTTATATAATTCCTTAGAAATTATGGTTCAATAAACAAGATGCCAATCCAGTGGGATTACCCACGCCAAGTTTTTTATAGAATTTTGAGAATAATTTTGATTTTTCTGTCGAGCCAGCTGTCTTCTGAATGGTTTGTAATGTAACTCCCATTCTTTGAGCTGCTGAAGTTGCTCCGTGTCGCGTGCTGTGTGCCCCAAAGATTTCCGTGTTTATACTGCTGGCTTTTAGTATTAACTTGACCCATCTGCTAATGGTTTGACTGCTGTCTGGGTGATATGGCTTTTTGTGAGTGAGTATTACATTTTCTTTGGTTTTGCTACTTGTGGTATCGATTGCATCTGCAAATGCAACGATCTATTAGCATATTTACAGTATCTGTGAATGCCGTAATTTCTGTTTTTGAACAGAAAAATAGGTATGTTCACTAGCTGCAACTGCAATTGCAGGCAGTGGAGGGTACGATCGATTGTATCTGCTAATACAACGAACTATTCACCTTTTATTGACTGGTAGCACCCTTTTTCCCTTTGGCGTTCTATGTAAGTCTCTAATAGTGTGGCTATACATAGTTCAGGTTGATTAATAAAATAAGGTAATATCAAACTAGGTTGAAGCCTGTTTAAGCCACTTGCTTTTATTTTATCCGGGAATCTGATTTCAATTATGTATTCATATTTAAAAATATTGTCCATTTTTAATTCCGGGTTATCCGTGATTTGTGTGCTGTTATTAGTATTAAGAGTGTTGCTAGCTTTAAAGTTAGATTTGTAGATTTAAGAATTCGTGAGGGTACATGCTCTTTGAGCGCTGTAGAACTAGGGAGGAATCCCAAGTAATTGGGGGTCTTATGTTAAATGTTCCATTGAGAAACCTTTTTATAACTGCTTCGTCTTTTGTTTAATATTCAATATTGGAGAAAGTGCAGACTTGTGTGAGGTCATGGTACAGTAGGATGACTCCGAAGACAATTGAATGTTTAGGAGCTCAATCATAAGTTTACGGTTTTGTTATATATTTGTTGGCGCTTAGAAAAACAGAAATTCCCCTATTTATTGTAAGTATTTCCGTATTGTTTGAGGGCGCTATCTGTCAATGAAGAAATAATCACTTTTATCGCTTCATTAGGTACGCTTTGTTATAGAAAAGCTCTCCCAATTTTTTTATTTTTTTTTATTATTGCTGATTTCCATAGCCCATGAAAAATAAGTGAACACGTGTTTTTTCTTTTTTCCCTAAGCCGAAAAATGAGGCAGATACAACGCCTTCAGATGTGCTTATGACGTCATAATACACATGAATTGTTACGTCACACCATGCATAGTATATCTATATATACAAAACTAAAAACTGGTATAGCTCTTGTAATATTCATCTTTAGCGGAAATAAAAAAATACGTATCGATTTCGTTTTCACTGTTCTATAGTTTGCAATAAAAAATAATCAGTTTAATTTCTCAGGAAACTTCGTAATTTCCCTACAGCCAGAGAGATTTTCTTCCACAATGGTTGTTTCTCTCTGCAAGGAGATCTGAGTAAGTATTTTTCAGGGTAAAAGATAATAGACTGTTCTGCCAGTTTCTCTTTTATAAACCCCAAAAATGAGCATGGTTGCAGGGGAATAACTACGCTTTTTTCGGAATTTATATAAAACCTAAATCTTGTAATGTTTGTGTAATTTTATTTATACTTTTAAGCAATTCTCTTTTGAATTACCAATAACTAGCCAATTGTCTAAGTAGAGTACAGTTTTTATACCCTTTAATTTTACATATCTTACAACTGGTTTCAGTTTTGTGAAAAGATATGGAGCTGTACATAAACCAAATGAAACACAATTAAATTGGTATAGTACGTTGCAAAAAACGAATCTTAACAACTTTTTTGACTACTGTGCATAGGGATAAGGAAATATGCAGTTTTCCCCAAGAATGTGTATTTTGAAATTAATTTTTTTGCCGTCCTATGTAGTCTTCTACTTTGCTAACCGGAGTGGTGTCCTATTGAAAGGGATTTTATAATCCTGTACCCACTCTATTATTGAACTGTTTACCTTTAATTTCTGCCAATTTTGAACGTATAATTCTAGTTCAGACGGTTGGCTAATTAAATTATTGAAAGGGAGGGCTAAGGCACTAATCCCACGGACTATAGTTGTTTCTGTAATTGATACAGTAGTTGTCTTGGCAGGATTTAGTACTCTCTTCGAGATTTAATTTTGATGGTTTGAGGACATTGCAGTTGGCAGCTGGTGGATACTTCTCTATCATACTGTTTGTTTTTTTCTTTTCTTTTTTTTTTAATCTTTTAGCAGGTGTGATACACCTACACAGCTAGGTGGTCGTTACTTTGTTCAGGACCATCTGGTGCTTCTGATGTTGGTAAGTCTTGATTCGGATAAGTTATTTCCTCAGCTAGCGTGAGAGGATCTTCTAATGCATCTGCAAATGCTGCAATTTCTGTTTTTGAACAGAAAAATAGGTTCATGAATATGTTCACTATCTGCAACTGCAATTGCAGACAGTGGGTACGATCGATTGTATCTGCTAATACAACGAACTATTCACCTTTTTGCTTGCTGCTTAACCCTGGTTATGCTTTCGACTGCATCTGCAAATGCAACGATTTTTTAGCATATTTACAGTATCTGCAAATACTGTAATTTCTGTTTTGAATAGAAACCACGATATGTTATAATTCGCTACCTCCAATGCAATGATTTTATGTAAGAGGGCTGCAATAGTATGGTGGTTATTTGTTTTTGTATCTGCAAATACATAGCACTATACCCTTTTATTTGTACATATATCCTTTACATCGGCAAATGTAGGGATATAGTGTGCCTCTAACTACTCTTACATAATATACCTACTGGGCTGTTGGGGGCCCTTCACATCTGCAAATGTGAAGGCCAATTTTAATTAAAGTTATTCGCATCTGCAAATGCGAATTTGTAGATAGGTATTATTATTATTTATTAACATCTCCTGTAAGCAATGTTTACTCCAATTTTTTCCCTCACCGGACGGCTCATATCAACACGAATTGTTTAAAAATAATGCGTTCCGGTATTACATTGCTTCGACAAAGCCGAACGATAACATTCCACCTTTTTCCCTTAATTTTGGGTTAGCCTTGGGTTAGTTTTGGTTAGCACTTTTAGTTCTTGTTGATTGAGCCTCCGTTGCGAGCAAAGCCAACAGAGGGCCATGCAAAGCTATATCATTCGATAAGAATGATATTAGTGAAATAACAACGCTGGAAGATTTTGGTGGCATATTTGCATCATTGTGGAATTAAATAGCAAAGTGAGAATTCATCCTAAATATTTCTAAACAAACGAGTGAAATTGCTGATGATTACCGACGTTTTGAGTGTAGGGGCAAAAAAAACCTTGAGATAAATATTGCAATTATTCTTCACATTTAAGACGTGATAATGTAGAGGTAACCGCCATCGTTTTTTAAATAGACAGGACTCAGGAACACAACACTAAAGGAGTAGCTTCCTTGGCACGGGAATACAAACCATAGGCCATCAAGTCAGATTGCTGGTAGGCTTTTCATGATCTATGACATGAGGCATGACAGATAAATTATCTTATATAACTTTAGAATGAAGTAGAGTTTCCAAGTTACACATCCTAAGGGTTACAGCAGTTGTTGAATTTATTGGAAAACCCTTTAGAGTGCTGGAATATAGAATTCTACTTCCATGTCATTATTAGATGCTCCTTAAATAAAATACTCTAGAGCTTCTGTAATATTGTTGATACTTGCTTACATTAAGTAATAGTAATATTTGAATAAGATGTGATAATACTATAAATGGGCAGTGTGCAACATCTCCACTTTACCTTCGCTAAAGTAATATGGCAATGCAATTGTGTGAAAAGGAAAACATACGGTTTTTCTCCATCCTATTTGTATATATATATAATTATAAATGAGGACTGTGAGCATTATAAATGGTGGTCTTTTTTTATCCAGTATCGTTGAGGGTGCTACAGCTAAGCAGTTCGCATCAGTATCTAGAGAATATGATGGCATTTTTGCTTCAAATTCGTATCTCGACATTCGAAGGTACGCCCACGCCTGCGATGTAGTTGCTTGACAATATATTTAAGCTATATAATACTTTTAATATACACCGTTTGGATTAATCTTTAATAATATTAACTGACCTCAGTAGCCATTACGTCTTTTGAGTCGGTTTCTTAAAAACCACCTCGACACTAAAACATTTGGTACTCCAATATTTTTCGTCAAGCAGTTCTTGACTACTCGTAACGTGTTCACGCATAGACGAATTCACCAATGTCAATGTTTCAGATGTTTAAAGTTTTCAACTCTGTATATACCCTTGGTCAGCATCGCCCTTAAAATGGAGCAATACATCCCTATTAAGATAATATAATAATTATTTTAAATGCGCGAATTCAAATTTTTCGATAGGAAAATTTTCCCCGAGTAATCCACTTTAAATCAACCAGAAATTTCTCTTCTAAGACGGCGAAAATATTCGCTGACAAGAAATTTTCAGTTATTTACCAGGCTGATGGAAAAATTATGGAAATATTTGAATTATGACCATATTAAATTGAAATGGCTGTCTTATTTTATTTATCGAGACTCTCTGTATTAAGGCATTCACGTAATGGTCTCGAAAGTATGGCCTCTCACATTATACTATATCGGTCTGACTATTGACTTTCATTTAAAGCCTGTAATAGGCGAGCGCGCTGTGATGCGTGATGAAATAATTTATGCTATTGACTAGGCACCTCTTAAACCTAAAAATTAGTTGTGAATACACCCGACAAAGAAAAGTCCACCAGACAGCACTTACCCAGAACAATACCAATCTTCCTTTTCTCGCACCGTCTGTAGAACTCCTACACTATCTCAGCTCAGGTTGCTTTGTTGTTCTCCATTTTCCCACTTGACAAGTTTAGAACACCAGGTTATGAAATTATATTAAAATAAATTAAAATCAAATAAATACCTTGCGTAACCCTCGTATTGCGAACTCTATTATCATATATCTACCAGAAGACTAACCAAAATAAAATAATCATGAATGAGGCCAATACTTTTATTAATATCTAACCAAACAAACTTTTTCTAGTACGTGACAACAGTTAAAATTTCGGAGTTGAGGAAATATTGCTGATTGTCTAGGTGCATTCTCTTGTCAGTTTGGTATCCAAATTTTGAAATTTTTAGGTAGTTACAATTTGTTCTTAAAGTATTGAATAGAGTCTTAACGCAACTGACCCACTCTGCTTGATCCCCGCAACTAAGACGGCATCGGCAGTAACTTCTTTCGACTGGAACCACACACTCTAATCTATAAACTATATTTACACCAATAGATTAGTGTCTCCGTAAGTCCAAGTTGCAAGTCTTAAAACACAGCAAGAGAGAGTTTATAAAATGAAAGCAATTTAATAAATGAAATTAACCCTGGGCTAGCCAGTTCGAAACACATTTGATAATAATGTCACGGCTAGCTATCATCCGTATGTTTTTGACTCGCTTCGTCCGGAGTAATCGTGATATATTTTAGATCTATTCGTCCGGAGTAATCGTGATAGATTTTAGATTGTACATAAAAGCCAGACAGAACGCGTGTTAGTTAGTTAGTCATTGACTTAAGAGCTATTAGTTGTAATGTTATAAGAGTAGTTTAGTGTGTTTAATTGTATACAGTGATAAATAATAATGAGATTATTAGTTTAAAATAGTAAAAGCTGTAATTTCGTCAGACCTCACGGGAAAAATGTAACATTTAGTGTCAGAAGTGGGATTGTGAAGGAACCGGAGTTGTGAAGTATTCTACGAGGAGAAAAGAGGATACAAGTACGTCAACGAGAAAGTTTTGATTGGTGGATTCTGTGAACATTTTATAACATTCTATGGTCAATGCAAGGCAACAAATGGCAGAAATGGAGCAAATAAATAAAATGTTGGCCGATTTCATGGAAAATCTAAATGCTGAAGGGCAAGCGGATCGGGAAGAAGATGAACGTAAAACGCAAGCAGAACAGGACCGGCTTCAGAAAATTTTACAAGACCAAGAAGGTAAAAGGCAGGCAGAAGAGGATCGGCTTCAGAAAATGTTACAAGATCAAGAAGATAAAAGGTAAATAGAACAGCTTCAGAAATTTTTTCAAGATCAAGAAGATAAAAGGCAAGGAGAACAGAAATTTTACAAGACCAAGGAAGATAACTGGCAAATAGAACAGGACTGGCTTCAGAAAATTTTACAAGATTAAGAAGATAAAAGGCAAATAGAGCAGGATCAATATTAGAAATGGATGCAGGATGTATTTGTAGGCGAGCAAGGAAAATTACAAAAAATATTGGATGGTCAAAATGAGAAATTTGAAAAAGAAGTAGACAATATACAAAAATAAGTGGGAAATGTACAAACAGAAGTAGGAAATGTACAAAAAGAAGTAGGAAACGTGCAGAAAGAAATGAAGAATCTTCAAGCAGAAGTTACCAGACTAAAAAATCAAGGACCTACCGAGAGGGTATTCGCCACAGGACAGCATATCAATCCTCCAACCTATAACGGTCAAATATCCTGGACAATGTGCAAAAGACAATTTGAAGCCACTGCTGTTGCCAACGGTTGGAATAACGAAGAAATGGCTGCATCACTAGTGGTAGCGCTTCGTGGATGTGCCCTGGAACTACTACAGACCATTCACAACAGCCAACAGGGGAAGCACGTCATACTTGTTGCTGCCCTGGAGAGACGATTTGGCGACCAACATAGAAGACAACTATATCAGGCACAAGTAAGTCTCGAAAAAAAAAGCTTTGGGTAGGACCCTAGAAATCGAGGCAGCCTGCAACATCTCTAAGCCAACAATCAGGGCCGTATCAATCCAGGAAGCAAAGCTGGCGAACAATAGTGAATTAAGTGAGATGGGCGGTATTTTGAATAAATTAACTGAACTTCTTCAGGCCAGGGAGAGATTCCGGGAGCCATTAGAAGTTAGGCCATGTAACCGAAATGCTATAAATCATTGCTCTAGATGTGGAAAGACTGGATATTTCAAAAGGGACTGTCGAGTACAGAGATTCCGGAAGCCACTAGAAGTTAGACCATGTAACCGAAATGTTATAAATCAGTGCTATAGATGTGGCAGGACTGGACATTGCAAAAGGAACTATCGAATATGAAGATTCCGGGAGCTACTACAGGATAAGCCACGTAACCGAAGTATTTCAAATCAGTGCTATAGATGTGGCAGAACTGGGAATGCCAGAGAAATTTCAAGAGAGACTTACGGTCTACATTATAACATTTCCACCCTTCTCTTTTATTTTTGATTTTTTTTTTATTTTTATTTCAATTTTAATTGAAATTATTTGAATAAATAAAAGTAAGAGCTAAACGTTCCTTGAGTTACCCTGTCGCTGCTCAGATACGTCTTATTGCGGTGGCACTAGGGGTGTGAGTTCGAATTCTGACAATTCAATTAAATGTGGGCGCCAGATCTAAAGTAGACCGAAAGATAAGAAAAGATAAGATAAACTGTCAGATTACATTATCCATAATAAGACACCAATGTAAGGAAAGTAAACGCAAGAAATAAAAGATATGCTTTCCCTCAAAATTTTTAATAATAATCTTTGACTCCACTGAGTATCTTTTCAAATTTACATCTTAATTCCAACCACCAATTACGCTTGGCATAGGTAAGATAGAATAAGCAATACCTAACAAGACTGATCCTAGATTACAATATAATGAGATCGTTGTATACGAAATTTTCTTTACGACCCTAATTAAAATTAATGGTTCTGTCCTATCACTCCTATCACTCGAACCAGTTCAAATTCAGGAATTCATTAACGTTGGAGTTACAATTATAGTAAATTAAGTAGCCAGAGTTAAGAATAAATTTCAAGTAGAATTAAGAGCCTGAAAAAAAAAACGAACATAAGACGTCTCAAAATGGCGTCCTCGTGCTGCTAAAAAAACTCGCCATCACTCAATTAATTACCTGTTGTTCGGCTCTCCTTCAGTGTCGGCTAATCCATACTAAAATGCCATTGGAGTCAAAAACTATTATAATCCAGCCTAGCTGCTATCAATTTCCAGGGAAATTAACAAAACATTTTGACGCCTCCGTCACCGCCTTTACACCTTTTAGGCCTGAAGGTCTATTCGAAAAGACACTCGTGCTTCAGCAACCATCGGTTTTATTCACCAAGACTCACAAAAAACTAATTTCCGCAGGATGACACGAGATCAACCTACAAAACCTGAGTCGATACGAGGTCAATTCAAATACCACCAACTAAGTAATCATGAATTCACTTCCTAATTAGAAAATTCCGCGAAAAACTCGATCAAACCTCCTTCACAAAACATTCTGAATTATGCAACTGTCAAAACAAAGCACCTAGTTATGTCACAAACTAAAGAAAGGCTGTAAAATTAATAGATGCATTGCTAGTTGCCTATCTACATCGCCAACTTTTCATATTAAATTCAAGATTCCGGCAACCATATTATTTGGGATTACAAAAACTGTATGCCTGCAGTCCAGTGGCATAGACAAATCAATTACATTAAAAATAATTCCAATGATGTGCTAGATTATATTGAAGTTTGCGAATGTAAGAAAATAAATTAATTGTTTTTGGATATTTAACCGCGAATTGTTACAGAAAATTCAAAATTACTGACATTGGAACGAGCATATCCAAATGATTGTTACAACATCTCCATCCAGTGACGCTAGCAGGTCAAAGTCAAGTCAAAAAGGGTAAAAACAATAAAACTTTAGGGATAAGCACAGGGAATGAAGATGGCAGAATAATACAGATGCTTTATCCAGAAGGTTGTGTGAGGATAATTATAAGCATTGCCAAAGAATAACCAACGAGATGGAATCACTCCCATTAGGCAAATCAAGTTTAGATCTGATCAGCAGTGGACCACGGAGCAACTAAAGAAAGATCAGGTTGAGGATAGTGAAATACCACTTCTGCTAAAAGCTAAAGAAGAACGTCAGCCAAGACCAAGCTGGTGAGATATATGAACGACTCCCTGGTAGCTGAAAATGGACTCCTTAAACGAGCCTAGGAAAGCGCCGATGGAAAAGTAGTGAAGACGCAGAGGGTATCGGAAGTCCTGGAAGAAGTGCATAGTGGAAAGTTTGGTGCTCATCTAGTAGTTAACAGAACGATTGACAAGATTCGCGACAGATTTTACTGGGTCAAGTCAACTACTACCAGGATGTGAAATCATGGTGCCGGCAGTGTTCAACCTGTGCCTCAAGTGAAGGACCCCAGACAAGATCTAGCGGGAAGATGAAACAGAATGATGTGGGACTACCGTTTAAACGTCTCGCCAGTGATCGAATGAAGGCTCGATATGATCGCCAAGCTAACTCTATGGGATTTCAGATGAACAATAAAGTCTGGTTACATAATCCGCAAAGGAAGGAAGGAAGATCACCCAAGCTAACACCAATAGGGGAAGGGCTCTATACAATTATCAAAAGAATTAATAACGTAGTGTATAGAATTCAACGTAGTCCCCAGCAAACCGAAAGTTGTCTACCTCGACAGCCTCAAAGCATATCAAGAACATGAAGCAGCTGAGCGGGACGATCAGGTTTAAGAGGGAGGCAATGTCACTGCTAGCAATCATCCAAATGTGTTTGTGCTACCCTATAGAACTAGCCTTGTCGCGGCTACGTATGAGTCATCGCCGGCCGCGAAGATTTATGAAATGTGGAATTCTCCTGATGGCTGATCGAGAATAATATAGAGAGGCTTCGCTTCGTCCGGAATAATCGTAATAGATTTTAGATTGTATATAAACGACAGGCAGAATGCGTGTTGAGTTGGTTAATCATTGAGTGTTGAATTGTAAAGAGCTATTAGTTGTAAAGTTATAATTGTATCAGTGATAAAGAATAAAGAGATTATTAGTTTAAAATAGTAAAAGCTGTAATTTCGTCAGAACCCACGGAAAAAAACGTAACAATATACAGGATACAAAACGTAGAATATGAACTGATTCCACATCTACTAAACTTTTCCCAAGATTCCTCTAAATGCAATGTTTCAGTTTTGTACTAATCGTAAACAAGAAAAAAAAAATAAAAGCTGTTATAAAATGTACTAGAAAGTTACCAGAAATCAAGTATTCGAGAATCTAATAGTGGTACTACGTCAGCTTAGTTCCACTTCACAAAAGATTACAATAATATTAAACCTTAGACATATAAAGTCGGAATTATACCCATATGTAATGACGTCATTTTTGTTTATCTTTGTTTAGTATATTCGAAACGGTGGGGACAACAAACTTTTGAAAAAAATGGTGTCCGATGATTATTAATTTCTTATCTACTTGTTTATGTGAAGTATCCGTCACTGTCAATCAAAAACTTTGGTTTGTCAACTTGTTGTCGAAAGTTATTTCGAAACTTTTTAAATAATGCCGAGAAAAGGATATAATCGGTATAATGAACAATCGCAGCTAATAATTTTAAATATATTGTTTTTTTTTTTTCAACTGGAAAAGTTCCGAAAGGAATCGCAATTCAAATTGAGAATGTGATATAGCGAGCCGCAGATGCAACAATATTGAACCCAACAACGATCGCAAATATAAAGAAGAGTGGGATAAATTCAGATCAGGATTACGCTCAGTATGTCTTCCAAGCAAAAGACCGCAAAAACTGAAATTACAAAATATTGGAAAAATATAATTCGGGACACAATTTATTCTACATACGGCAAAAAGGAATATGTAACAATAGCAACAATAAGACAAAAGTTCAGGGAAAATATTTAATATTTTGGGTTTTCCATCGACTCCTTAAAAAGATGGATCAAAAGTATAGGCTTCAAGTGGAAAAAAATCAAAAATATTTGAGGGACTCGCCTGATATCGTTCATAAAAAGTATTTTTTTAAGGGAGTATATCAAAAATTTAAATTTTGGTCCGGAAGGTTTTACTCCAGTTTTCATTGACGAGACGTGGATCTTTAGCAAGGGATCATTTTACAGTAGCTGGCAAGATGACATCAAGCACACGGATTCAAGAAAAGACAGTGACGGTAAAAACAAGTTATCTTTTTAGATTTTTTTTTAAATAAAACCTGATGCCTTGTAAATCTTCATAATTCTGTCTACTTCATATTTTTATCAGCTTATAAAAGTGGATTTTTTAAAAAAAGTAGGTCTAATTGGACAGTTTCGAAGCTATGACCCTTCAACGTCCCCTCGCGGATCTCTCAAAAAAATTGCAACGAAGCAATACCGTGTACCCCAGATTCGCTTCTCTATACAGGGATCTCGGCTCCTATTATACCTACAGCAAAGGTTAAATGGGGAAAGTTTTAGAGGAAACTTAGTGCATTCGATAACCGGCTTCAGATTTACGATCGGTCAAGTGGTGTAGGAAATATCGGCGAAAAAACGAAAATGGCGGATTTCGTTTTTCGCCAGTAAATCCGAAACGGTTAATTTGACAGCTGTCAAAGTGTGACATTACTGGGATACTTTTTTAAGACGAATAAGATAGCCTGTATGATATGTCTCAATCGTTTTTTGTTATTCCGCAACCCGCCTCAACTTTCATTTTCTTATGGCCGCCATAATCGATTTTTCGATTGAAAAGGGCGTAAAATTTCCAGTCTAGTGATGTCTCACAAGTGTATAAAAGTTTTGAGTATCATCGAAATATCACACTCCGTATAGTTAGGTCTTAATGTTTTCTAAGGAGGCCATGATTTATTTGTCAGAAAATAACATTAACTAGTAATGTATTGAATAAACGCATTGAATTTTCAATAGAACATGAACGTAAATAACGACTTCCCAACAAGTCAGATGTTTTGGGACAAATTCCCAACAAGTCAGAAAAATCGTCGTTAATTTAATTAACACTTGAACTTTTGAACTACCTACAAGTAGATACAAATTGAAAATGAAAATAGCGACAAAAACATTTTAGTTGTCAACGAAAACCATAGTGCATCGGTAAGAACTGTAGAACGAGAAATTTGTGTATCAAGATCAACTGCAGGAAGAGTGCTAAAAAAGATTTAATAAGTACTAACCTCATTCAAGCCCGTAATGTGAAATCTAACTAGACCTAATTGCTAATTGCTGTTGCAAAATCTAATATAAATGTTATTAAATCTAATCTAATTTAATCTAATTGCTGTTGTGCAGAAACTTGAAATTGAAATTTTTTCTTAACTGCTTCGTATCTAGGTAATAATTTACAGATTTGCAAAATGACGTCCATTTGCATCGAGACATTTTTGGCAATTGGTGACTCTAGAAAGTGTATTTCCGTTAATGTTTCTAAATGTGTCCAAAACTCTTTCGCTCAAGATTTCTATGGTCGCAGGAGGATCAAATTCATAGGCCTTACTCTTTGTGTGACTCCAGATGTAGAAATCCAAGGGCGACTGGTTAGGGGATCTAGGAGGCCAAGAAATTGAACCATTTAGTGAAATAATTGTTTCGTCAAACTGCTCTCTTAAGATGTTCCTGATTTGAACGGTTTCGTGAGCTGGATACCTATCCTGTGGAAACCAGGTTCTACCAAACTCAACTTCGGTTAGAGTAGCTCGCAAAGCGGGAACAACCTGGTGAAGGTAAGTTAGATAAAATTACCCCACACCAAACGTTACTTCCAAATCTGGTCTGTAGACGTCTCTCTGCCACTTCGTGAGGATTTTACACAGCCCAATGATCAGTGTTGTGCTTATTACAAACTCCAGAATTCGTAAACTTACTCTCATCGGACCACAAGACATGATTTACAAACTCGGGATTCTCATTACATTTCCTAGTATACCACTCATAGAAGCGCATTCGGTTTGGAAAATCAGTTTCCTTAAGTCCTTGAACTATTGTGGATTTGTATGGATGGTACTTATTTTTTTAATACTCTCTGCACCGTTGATTTTGATACATCAATTTCTCGTTCTACAGTTCTTACCGATGCACTATGTTATTCGTTGACAGCTTGAAAAATGTTTCTCTCGCGATTTCCACTTTAAAAATTTTATTCGCTTCTAGAGTGTACGAAGGCCCCACGGTTAATTAAATTAACTACGATTTTTCTGAATTGGGTTTTATGAGGTTGCCGTCGTTCGGGGTACACCTCCAAATACCTTGCTGAGGTAATGTCGGCGTTTGTGTGTGACTGTAAGTACAGCGCTAACATTTCAAACTTTTCTTTATTTGAATAGGGAATACCATCAGACATTTCCAATAGATTTCGACAATTTGTGTGTCAGATTTATAATTTTAATGAGAGAAAACTTACTACTTATTAAAACACAACTTTGATACTTAGAGTTGTTAACGTCAAAGTCAAAGACTCCTTAGATGGAAAAAATGTGTTGCTTATAAACAGCCAATTTTCTGACAAATAAATCATGGCCTCCTTAGAAAAAATTAAGACCTAACTTTACGAAGTGTGATATTTCGATGATACCCAAATCTTTTGTACACTTATGAGACATCAGTAGACTGAACATTTTAGGCTCTTTCCAAAAATCGAAAAATCCAATATGGCGGCCATAATAAAAATGAAAGTTGAGGCGGGTTGCGGGATAACAAAAGACAATTGAGACATGTCATACTCTATCTTATTTGCCTTAAACAAGTGTCCGAATAATGTCACATTTTGACAGCTGTCAAATTAACCGTTTCGGATTTACTGGCGAAAAACGAAATCCGCCATTTTCGGTTTTTCGACGATATTTCCAAAACCAATTGACCGATCGTAAATCTGAAGCCGGTTGTCGAAAGCACTAAGTTTCCTCTAAAACTTTCCCTATTTAACCTTTGCTGTAGGTATAATAGGAGCCGAGATCCCTTTATAGAGAAGCGAATCTGGGACACAGTGTATAAGCAATATATAGCCTAGGAATTTAAGGTTAATTTGAGGTATTTAAGGATAATTGAGGAGCTTGCGTGCAAAACCGGCCAAATCCATTTTTCTGCAGTTTTAACATTTTTATGTTTTCTATGTAAATCGAACATTCTCTATCGTCCAGCATCGAAGTTTAATTTCAAAACCGGCTATTTCTGCGTTAAAAATGCATTTAAACTTTGGGTTTTGCACCAAAACCGGCCATATCCATACACCTTGTATTGTGTAAATGCGACTGTTTACATGAAGAGGTTGGTGTCCACATATAATATCATTTTGTCAATTATTTTTAGTTTTGTTTAATATGTTATAATGTTACCAATAATGTCTTATTTTTCAGTTAGTTTAATACAAAATATGTAAACTTTATACTATTTTTAATTTTTTTCATTCATTTTGATGCAAAACCGGCTATATCCAAATTGATTTTTCGTTTTTTTGCAAAAATATCAATAATAGTAAAAATTATTTAAGTCAGTTGAAATGGTTACATTAACAGAAAGCAAATTAAATCTTCTCAGTAAAAATAAGCGTATAGACGAATGAGTGAGAAGTTTTTCACATCTCCTGAAAATTTTTCTAAAATGGATTTAGCCGGTTTTGCACGCAAGCTCCTCAATTACAGATTATAAAGCTCATGATATTGTTCCGCCGTAAATTTCTGGGAGACCTTATAAAGCGCCGTACCTCCCAAATAATCCAAATGATTTTTGATAAAAATCCGTATGTAGGGCATAATGAGGGAATTTGACTATATGTACTATGTGCATGGAACACGTAACGTGGATGACGTAACTACAAATAGGTATAATTCCGATTTTAGTTTATCAGTGCATAATAGGAAAATCCTTTACTAAACTTTCTAAACTCCAGTGTAAACTATTGAATGTGAATAATAATGAATCAACAAGTTGCTAATAATTATTATGTGCGATGCTGAGAAAGCAATAACCAATTATAGTAAGCACTTATCTGAAATTAATGTCAGCCTCAGACCCCAGAAAGTCCTTCCAAAATTAGGATATCATACCTCACAAAACTACTATGTGATTTGACATTGCCGACGATCTGAAGCATTCATTAACCAAAAATATTCTCAACCGGTCATCCTGAAGTTTCTGCTGTCACTCGTAACAATACCAAAAACGTATGTAAATTAGGTCGTAGGGATTCCAAAACCCAATTCCAAAGACACAGGGAATCCAACAACAACTAACCCCAAAAAGGAAATTAACCCATCAATACAACTTTTATAAATATTACACAATTACACAATAAACGTCTGGAGAAAATTGGATAAATAAATTATTGAAATTATACATTCAAAGAGTACTTACCCTCAGTAGGGGTAGTTATACAATACCCTATTGGTTCGCTCGCTATTATAAAGCTCGTTCTATATAGAGCCGGTAAGATTTATCATTATTACCATTAAGGCTGTTGGATAGGCCCACTCCAAGTTACCACAAATCCAACTATTTTCTCGCTTCCGACAAGTTTATAGTGGTAACAAAAACCTATTTACTAAACAAAACACCTTTTGCATTCCATGCAAAACTTTTAATCCAAAAAGGACTTCCTATAAGAGTGTATACATCAGTGTTATTCGTCAATGAAAACGAAAAACATATCTACGAAAACAAACAACACCAATCGACAATGGTCACACCAAAATTTCACAAGTTACATTTATTAGAAAAGGGTTCACAAAGTTTTATTTTAAAATGAAAACGAGGGCTGAACCACGCTTTTGGGTGAATGCACCACCACTAACTCTACATTTAACAACATATTTAACTACAAGAAAATTAACTTCTTGGAAGGTCCTCCCACGTTCGAGGAAAACTTGCGGCCACAAAAAAAAAACAACTGACCGACAATCAGCAACCATATCTTCTAATGATTTTCACACATATTATATGGCTGCAAGTTCACTTGAGATATATTTTCTGAAGGATAGATTGTTGCATTTTATTAATCTCAATATTGCAGTGGTCGCTTGTCAGTATGATTTATCCAAAAGAACAGTGCACTTTGTTCACCCGAAGATTAAGTAAATCAAATTCCCTTATCCTTTGATAATCAAAAGATTATATTATTGTTATTATTAAAATAAGGCATTTGATATTGTTAGTACAAATATACTTCTAAGCAAACATGAAATAAATGAGCGCTGGTTGCCGCACGCCTCGCACTCTTCACCGTATACGGACAAACGGGTTGAAGGAAATGGAATAAACGAGCGTGACTTAGAGCTAGCTGTAGCACCGCACCTAATGAGGCCAATGAAATGTTGACTATTATTTCACTTCACACATGACCCTCCGCTCGCTTCGCTCGCTACGGAGGCGCAACCAACCAAAACTAACCAACACTAATCAAAACTAACCCAAGGCATGCCCAAAATGAAGGAAAAAAACTTTTTACATACATAACCATAAAGAAAATAAAAAGAACCGACGCAAATTAAGCCCCGGGACGTCGTATCACAGGCCCAGCATCTAACCACTGAAGCACTTGCAGACAATTCATTGCACCGCAAAGACATGGGTAAACTGAACGTTTTATTGGCCTCATTAGGGGCCGTGCTACGGCTATGTCTAAATCGAGCGTGCGAGCACGTGCCAAATGCTTGTTTATTCGATTTCCTTCAAATCCTTTTTTGCCATTATGGCGGACGGTATGCGCACGCTACGTATCATGCTGTTATATATATTTTTTGGCAATAACCAAAATGAGTCATTATAATTAGGTATATCATCGGATTTTCATTCCTATTATTCCACGATAAAGTTGAACCTGTCTAGTTAAATGAAGACAACAGACAATCAGTCATTACAGGCATTTAGGTCAATGTCAGTAGGGCACTTTTGAAGTGTTTACTAATTTCCTGCTTACTATCAAGAAGGATGGCGGAAGAAACAATTGAAGATATGGTAGCTGATTGTCGGTCAGTTGTTTTTTGTGGCCGCAAGTTTTCCTAGAACTTGGGAAGAGCTTCCAAGAAGTTAATTTTCTTTTAGTTAAATATGTTTTTAAATGTAGAGTTAGTGGTGGTGAGTTCACACAAAAGCGTGGTTCAGCCCTCGTTTTCATTTTAAAATCAAACTTTGTGAACCCTTTTCTAAAAAATGTAACTTGTGTAATTTTGGTGTGAACATTGTCGATTGGTGTTGTTTGTTTCTCCTATTAGATATGTTTTTCGTTTCCACCGACGAGTAACACTGATGTATACACTCTTATAAGAAGTCCTTTTTGGATTAAAAGTTTTGCATGGAATACAAAAGGTGTTTCATTAGGTAAATAGGTTTTTGTTACCACTATAAACTTGTCGGAAGCGAGAAAATAGTTGGATTTGTGGTGACTTGGAGTGGGCCTATCCAACAGCCTTAATGGTAATAATTCTCACGGGCTCTATACAGAATGAGCTTTATAATAGCGGGCGGACCAATAAGGTATTGTATAACTACCCCTAACTGAGGGTAAGTACTCTTTGAATGTGTAATTTCAATAATTTATGTATCCAATTTTCTCCAGATGTTTATTGTGTATAATTTATAGAAGTTGTATTGATGGGTTGCGATGTGCCGAGACACCCAGGAGTCTGATTGACGAGGATGAAGGAATGGTCGATCCTGCCATAATGATATCAGGGTTCGCTGTATTGGCTTTCTTGGTAAACGTGGCTGCTTGGGTTTTGCTGCCTTGAAGTGGACCGGATTCCTGTCGCCCCTGTTTTTTCTGATCTAAATTGGGAGACAAGTGCACTGCCATCTGCAAATCTGCCAATAATCTGTAAACAGGATTATTGGTTTCGGCTAGCAGGTCATTAATATAGATGAGGAATAGAGTTGGTGAAAGTATTGCGCCCTCATTAATGATGAATGTGTCTGGCATGTGTCCATCAACTGCAACTTGTATCATAATTACCTATTATCATGTTGTCGCACTTATGATCTGTAACTAACATGCAACTCGAAAGGCCAAACTAACGAAGTTAATCTTGATCGAGATCTAGTCATATTAGCAAGTATTTTGTTAAAGCTAGTAGGGAATATATTTCTATAAGACTATATTATCGATTAATAGGCTTCAAAATAATTATTCCCTAAATGAACTAGGCTAAATAAACACACATACTTAAAATAAATGAACGTTGTTGCTATTTTCTTATTTCGTACTATGCGAACTTAATTTGAATATGAAATATAATACCTTTTAGTCACCACAGTAGAGAACGAGTCACGTTTCAATTATTTTCGTCATGACATATAAGTACAAACCAGCAAAAAGCAAAACAATTTCTATCTCTGTGTTGTATACTTGAGAAAATTGTTAACTTCATTGTTGATGGGAATTAACTGAGCAATTTTGTAAATTGTAAATTATTTTATCTGTAATATAATTTTTACCAATCAAAACTCATCCTTCCTTTATCTATTAAGTTTTGACATTCAAAATAGTACTTTTAGTATGTGGTTATCTAAGATTTTCCTGTTGAGATTTCTAAATCTCGTTAATATGTAATGTGTAAGTATGTAATTGTTTTTTTTGTATAATATAGTATATCCTAATAAGCAAGCGCACACAGCCAATCAGAATTGACGTTTATTTATTATTTTAGAATGTCTAATAACGCTAAACTAAACGAAACTAACCCAAGGCATGACCAAAATGAAGAAAAAACACTTTTTACAAATATAACCTTAAAAAAATTAAAAAATACCAACCGGTATCGAACCCGGACCGCCGCCGTATCACAGACACAGGATCTGATATCTGATCACTGTACTGCACCATCCAGAGCTATTGAGAGCAATTCATTGCCACCTAAAAACATGGGTAAACTAGCATTTCAAATCTGGCCACGCCTTCAGCGATATTGACGCATTCTGATTGGATGTGTGCGTTTGCAAGTTAGGGTATGCTCATAATCACATTTTACTGCTTTCGTCTCACTACGACGCATACCGGTTTCAAACGAAGAAATTTCTTTTTCTGGCGATATCCATTTTGCCCATCTGTCTCCTAGACCTTTTTGTCTAGTATCGATGATGCTAGAATCAATTTCAGGAACCTCATAATGACCAACGATATTATACTGAGATGTTACATTCTATATTGGTGCCAAACTCAAGATTGACGTAATATCTCCAAAATCGCAAAAGTATAAGTAATGAGAATCCTATGTCGCCCAAATTCTTCACAACAATATAGAACGTATCTACATCAAATTCTTCAAGTCTTCAATCATTTAATAATATTTTCGAAATATTCTTTTGGGATAGAGACTACCTTAATATTAATGATGTATACCACCAAGAGCTATACTTTATTTGAGCGGAGCTAAAAATAGGCGTGTCTCAAAATTAATTGCGGTAAAATCCAGATCTATGTGCATTACATACTTCATTCATCATTGATAAACAATTGAATTTGGTAGGGAACCTTGGTGAGCTCAGAACCCCTATGCTTCCTATTTCTACATACGGTTTGGAAACCATAGCATTTCCAAACAGTTTCTCAGTGAAATTATTACCTGTTTCTCCACCTCAGTTGTAGAGTTTTTGAATAAGGCCGCTTCAGCTCTGGCCCTAGAGTTGCACAAGTGTAAATTTAGTGCCCCTAATGAAGCTGAAAATTGCATACAAGCCTTGTTGAAGTTTTCTTTCAGAGAGAAAGAAAATCAGAAAGATAAAACACATGTACAAAATTATCAGACATCAGTCTTAAGTGAGATTGACAGAGGCAACTTCACGCAGGAGACTTAAAGAATCTAAAAAAGTACGAGATGATTAGATGACATAAAGGAAGGAACAAAAATAGCTTTTCGTCCAACATTGGATGAATTCAAACCATAGAAGAAGCAGAATAAAGGTTATGAAAGTTTAGCAGTGTATTTGTAGAAGTTAAAAGGCAAATTAAAGAAAATTTTTATTGAGAAAATAAATATTTTGAAGAGAGTTGCAGTACGAATATCCTCAGCTTAATTAATGGCTACGATATATTTGTAAAATAAATTTTAAGTGCAGCTGAAACTAAATTTTATAATCCGTCTGATTTGAGCATATCTATAGATATTAAGATAATGTACTGTTTTATTTCGTTAGGATATTACATCCTATGATTGGACAACACTTGATCTTTTATGCTCCAGTAGTTCAAAATAATGTTTGGAGATAAACCGAGATTGTTAAACTTGGCCGAAGGTAGGCCCAAAGTAAATTTAGGATGACAAATGTTCGCAAATTCCGCCTGCATATTTTCGCGGATCTGGCACTTCCTCACTAAATTAATTTATTGTCGCTTGAGTCTGAGGATATATGACAAAAATTTCTTGCTGCCTGAGCTTCAGCACGTATAAAGAACTTTCTATTTAGGTGCGGTTCTACAAATGTAGTAACGTAGCTAATGCATAAAGGTTTATACATGGAAAGGAACTGCTAATTTATCACTCTCATTTATTCTAGAAATATTTTATGTGCAAACATGGTAAAATACGTCATATTCTAATCGGATAGGATATATGATTTGCATCTACAATATTTAGGTTATAAAACAATAGATATAAAACTTAATTCGCTTCTAATTTGAAAATTTAAAAAAATATTAAATCACGATTAAACGAACAATTTATGACCGGTGTGAGTCCAAAACCATGTCAGCGACATGCGCGCTATCTCAGCAATAATTAAGCTACTTCCTTTCTCTCTGCTGGCAAAATACACGTCGTTTCGACCTTTGTAGATGAGGTCGATAGTAGAGATAGTATCTATGTTCTGGGGCCGCTGCCCGCCGCCGCGCCGGGGAAGATGCGCAGAGGCAAACATCGTCGACTTAGGCTATAGCATATAGAAGGGTGAGGCACCTAAACAGCATTTAGACGGCATAAACAGCTTTTTAGACAGCGTAAACAGCTTTTTAGATAGCTTTTTACTGCTGATACATCCATGTGACAGAATTGACGAAAATTGCTTAGCCTTCATTCTTAACTGCATTGTACTGGGACATAGTAGGAAAATGTTGATAGCACCAGTCCTAAAAAAAAATCACAGTCCTTCGCAAACATGCAACCGGGGGGACATTGATAATGATGATTAAAACCACAAAAATGTGATTTGTGTTGTAATTCAAATCGTTTTTAAAAGCAGAGTTTAAAAAAGTCAAAATACAAACACGAGTCTTTATAATATATCTCGGCTGAACCTTTGGAATACCTAGAAATCCAAAAGTTACAAAAAACAGACGTTTTAAATACGAACGACCAACTGACCTGCTCTTTAAACACTTGCATAATTGACAGTGCAATAAAAAAAAATACCGTCAGGCGGTTTAGTAGGGTATAACAATTTTAGATTTTAGTATACAACTACTCTTGATAAAGGCCTCATCAAGCCGAAACATATGTAGAGAAAAATATCTCATTAAAAGCACTTGTTTCTGATTTCAAATAAATCATCGTTTATTATATCTAAAACCATTAATATATTGGAAAATAGCACCAAAAGCAAACACCGACATACATATAAGAAACATTTTAAATAATTTTGTAGCCAGCAGTTTAATCATGTTATAACCAATTATAGATTAACTAACGAACAGCCATTGAGTATATTTTATCGAAACAACAAGTTGAGTGTATTTAATACTTTTAAAATTTGATCTTTTTTGAAACTAAATCGAAAATAAATATCATTCTCTAATAAGTATTCTTGTATTTCAGTTTTAGTAATTGATATGTTTGTAAGTTCTATATTATAGCAGACGACTGCGATAACTTGCATTATCCATTATAATCACAACCAGTTAAGTTGTTTCAGTAAAATGTACTACAACACATTTCGGTTGTGAAAAAAACCGTGTTGTTGTAAACACCCAGCTTTTTTAAAAGTATTTCAGGTTCCACGAGTTCAGGTAATGACAATGGCAGGGAGATTGATCACTTAATGTAAGCTCTCCATATTATAGCCCAATGTAGAGACTAGTATTCCCAACCATGGCAGAGTAAAGAAAAGCATTTAATTAAGGCCCTAAAAAGAGCGTTTAATCAAAAAGTGACGTGACATTTCTGCCTTGGAAAAAATAAATTCAAGCCTTAGAAAATGAGACTAAACAATTAGCTTACAAACGGGACGAGGGATCGAAATAAAGTGACAGCTATTATCCCTTATCTTCCTAAATCAGGACATAATAGATCCGGAATTGTTAAGGATACTGTTTTGAAGCAGTTTAATACGATATTAGGTTGATAAAATGCCCTCTCCCTCTTGCGTCTGAGGACTAATTAATCCTAGCTTTATATATGAAATGATTTGGTCGATATGACCCTTGTAAAGTGGTTGCTAGCAGCATGTTCGTAAGCCGACAAACTTATCCTGGTTATATTATAAAGTGTATCCTAAAACCTTGACTCATAACATCAATAATACATGTATTATTTGCAACAAGCTAACAGGTATTTTTAGTAACAGATTTACAAAAAGTTAACTCCAATTTTAATTCACATAGAAATAATAATTCTATGGCCTAACTTATTTTGTATCACTAACAATTATAAATAATACATAGGTAACTAATAAATTCATTTAATCTAAGCCCAATTCCGTTCGACTGTAGTGGTAATTTGGGTTAATAACAGTGGATTGTATATTATTTTTGATATAAATATACGAATCCTCGTCTTTTAAATTAATATGCTTTACTGAATTTTTCAACTTTCTGCCGGTACATTGTTGATGACATTTTTAATTAACTTCATGACACTTGCACTTAGGGTAGGGGAAACATTTTCTGCTCTCAACTTTGGTTTTACTTTTTGCCACATATTTCCTAGGGGGTTAATTATATAACGATCTGGTGGATGACGTAAGACAATATGACTTATCTGTTCCGCCAAATAATCATATGCGTATAATTTTTTAAAATTAAGTATATTTAATACTTATAAAAGTTGCTTTTTGTAACTAGATTGAAAATAAATATCGTTTTCTAATCAGTATTTTTGTATTTCAGTTTGAGTGCTTGATCTGTTTAAGCGTTCTATATAGCAGACGACTGTGATAATTTGCGTTATCCATTTTATTTACGCTATAGTTGGGGATACTTTTACATTTTCATGATAGTTCGAGCTCAAACCCTTATTATTCTGTGCAGAAAAGAACAAGTAGTTTGAAACCTATCCATCTTCCAATCCAGCTTGGATTACTGTAATCCTTGTTCCCTTATTTGATAGTTGCTTTATCTCGCACTTTGAATATAGATCTATTTTCTGATCTATATTTCTTAATTTGCTACAGGTAATTAAATTTCCAACTGTGGCTTTATTTTAATTTTATCTAAAGTAGGAACAATCTGTTCCTTATAGAGAGAATACACTTTGAAGGTTTGAGTTAATCCAATCATCTTCGTTTTTACGTGTGACGTATGAGACCTATGCAACATTAACATTTCGTTGAATTTTGCACCCATATGTCGTGCGATGATATAAACATTTTCAATGCTAAAATATATATTTTAGAAAGGTATTGTTGAAATAATAATAATAACAGTATGATACAATATATATGATATAATAATAAAAGTAAGGTTATATGGTCGTACAGCCATCCATTAACACACTTCCTTAATTATGAATCTGTACAGCCTATTCATCGGAATTTAGTGAAAACAAAATTGTTTTGGATTTTTTAGAGACATGATATACTTTATGTCATACCAGTACATTATTGTGTTTTTATACCTTAGATATCTTTTACATAATGGATTAATTTATGCCCGTGCGGGCATAAAGTCCACTTTATGGCCCGTGCGGGCATAAAGTACACTTTATGGACTCAAATAATTGAATTGAATTCATTTTTTTTTAAATATTTACATATTGTGAATGCAATAACGAACTAGTATGACATAAAAGTTTGTATGCACCACGGGTATTAATAGATGTGTACGCCCTCGGGCGACTTATAAACCCTCTGGCCAGAGGCCCTCGGGTTTGTAACATTGTCGCCCTCAGAGCATAAACATCTACTTAATACCCTCGGTACATAAATAACTATTTCAAGAATGTAATTATGATTACATGTAAATATTTAAAATTCTAGACTTGAATATGATATATCAAGAACGAAACGTCAAATTTACAAAAAAATAGCACCACCCTTTGCTGCTTAGAGAAGTGCCTTCAGAACGTGCTTTTTATATTTGGCTTTGCTTGCAAATAAACAAAAAGAAGACAAAATTGAAAATATCAGCTTTTTCCGGAAATCTTAAAATGAATTTGCAATATTAGCAATTTGGGAGTCGCACAATTTTGGGCTGTTAATTGGCAAACTTTACGTTCATGTAACCGGTCGCATCTCTAACGATATACGAGATCATCGTACGTATCCTTAAATTTATAGTACTCTGTATAAAATTTAAAACTTTAAATTACCAATAACTAATTTTTTTTTAAAAAGGCAATTTGGCCAAAAAAGCTATACAGAAATTGGCCATTGTTTCGCTTGTTTTATTTATAAGCTAATGAACGATAGCCGTTTGAGAATAAGGCAGTAAAATTCTCAAAACAAATGGCGGATCAGTAAATAACGTCTTAAAACATTTTACGATAGACAATTTGGCTTTGTTTAATTAGCGAGTCAACTTAATGACTCAAATGAATCCAGACTCTGGAATGCGGCTGGGTAACTTAATCTTTTATAAAAGCGTTTCGTAAGCTTTTATTTTATGCTTTTTTTGCAAACAGAAAGTTAATTACAGCATTCGTTTTAATATGACTAATGCCCAGTTTCTCAAAGTATGGATAACTTTATTCTTCAAATATTTCCTATGACAACGATTGTGAATACAATTGTAACCATAGTAATTATAGGCTTCATAACTTTGTACAATAGATATCTGATACCTCAGAAACCGGGCATAGTTACTGCAATACAGTGCTGCGAATAATGCGAGACTGGAGCTATATTATCTTCCATCTACATGCATATCTTCCATATCTAAGATATTTTCTTCTCGTCAAATTAGATATAATATTTCCACTACCTATTAGTGACATTCATTATATGGTACCCTTGTCAAAGGATCAGTTTTAAGCCCTAATTCATTTTGAAGATTGAATTTTAAGTGGTATTAGTAAGGGCTGTTAACTAGCCCACACTAACCTAAGGGGTGAATACTAACCAATTCTGTACCTAGAAGACTAATAATACATGACTTATATTGATATTCATTGACATGATGATAAATGTACTGGGGTTCTTTCATAAACTAATAGTTGGTTCATAAAGATATTCGTCCTCATTTACTGCTCCCTTTATACTCTATAATAGGTTTGTTCTAGCAGTGATTTCAAACGGTACAAAGCTATCCAGAGTTTGCGCATAGCAATATAACCGACACTTATATCGCTATGCGCAAACTCCGGATGGCTTTGTACCGTTTGAAATCGCTGCTAAAACAAACCTATTGTATACCTATATTGTTCATTTTATTGTATTATATCGAAGAAATTAATTTATCTGCAACAATAATTGATGTAATTTAAAGTGGTATTGGAAATTTTTACAAAAAATGCAATTTTGCTTTAATAAAATTAATGGAAACTCATGCGACTACTAATTTACAGGGTTATCAAATGATAACCGTAGGAATAAAATGATCCATTTCATCACTGGCAGAATCAACTTGTTTCAATACAAATTGTTTATTTTGAACTGGTAATAAAAGATATTCTGAGTGTAATGACCTAAATATACCAACTTTAATCTCTGCATTAATGACAATCTCAGGCAAGGGCATGAGCGCCCGTAAAAGGTAGCGGTAATTACTGCATCCCATGAACAGCGGGTTCGCTCAGGTTTTTTCCCTATTTTTAATATATTTTATAAGGGTACGATAAACGGGCGTGGTGGCTCAGTGGGTAAAGCCTCTGCCCAACGCGGCGACACGCCAGGCTTGCCCGAGTTCGATTCTCGGCACAGGTATCATCCTTTGTAAAAATTTGGTGCTCTGAAATTTAGCGGAGCCACAGGCAAGTGTGAAATGTATCTGCACCAGTCTCCCCATTCACGGCGGTAGCTAACCAGACCGGTGGGATCGGATATGGATTGAAGGGTGCAGTTACACACTTGCTAGCCGGTAGATCACTGGCGACTAAGGTTGTGCCACGACCAAGGGTGGAAGAACCCGAGGTGAGGCGTGTGACGGGGTTGTACAGACAGCCCAGGCTCGTACTAAATTCCGAGGGCTAGAAGCCCTTGGGCAGGATCCGGCCAGGGTTAAAAGTAATCGAGGACCGTGCTTCGAAATCCACGATAAACTGTAGGTCCCGTCGGGGGCACAACGGGTCCAATTGGTGGCCTAGCTGCAAGGCCCGCTAAAGGGTAACCATCTTTACCCTTTTAAGTGTAAGATAATTTAGAAAAAAAATATAATTACCCATTGTCACCTCATGGAGCCGCGCACCCATATATATTAGTATATTACCACCCAGCAACCTTCTACCAAGATGCCAGGATTTACTATTCAGTGATTAATAACCGCTCAGATTTATTGCTGAGGTCACGTCGTGAGTCTATTCAGATCGACTCTCCAACGATATTTTTATAATTTTATCTAAACATTAACGAATAATGTGTAACGCTCTGTTCCCACACAAATACAAACCTAATTTACATAAATCTACAAGTTCACAATAATCTCCAAGTTCACAATCGGTGGTACAGCCTTTAGTGCAGGAACAATGGCGGCCCCCAGCTTTTAGACAGTGGACAAGGGTCGTGGTGAGTTATAATGCCTGAGCGCCACGCGGTTAACTTATCGCCATGCCCTGATATTGGATCTTCAGTGAGATTCGACCAATAACCACGAATTGCTCTCCTCCCCGCTGTAACCTATTGAAAAACTTGGAACGGGAAACAAATAAAAAGAATTACCACCGCAATTAAACAAAAATAACAAGTGTATATTCCGTATTGGTGACTATACTTTTAAATTAAATAAGGAAAAATAATTGCTACAAGAAGAATTTCTTGTATTTGTAGCTATGACAATTAATATATAAATATACTTAAGATGGAATATTAAAAGTAACGGTTTAAAAATTAAGCAGTACTTTATGTTATATCTACGGCGCCCTATAAATACGAAGACGTGATCACGTGTCGTTTGCCCTTGATTGGTGCTATCAACCTATACGGTACAAAAATATGATAACTTCTTCTACTCCACACTCTAAATAACACTAAACAATAAGCGAGAAGTTAACGTGCGCAGAGCTAGCACTTATAAATAATTTCAAGAATTCAGATCTTGTTCAAGTATACTAGAGATTAATGTGAGAAAAATATGCACCTATTAAATAGTATCCGTACCAAAGATAAAGCTATATGATTACGCGTCGATACGCTATGCTTATATGCGAACAGTTTCAAAAATATTTATAATATACGACGCTGAAAAGAAGTAAAACACGCGATCAAGACTACGCTGAAATGAATTAATAACACGCCAATACTATCCGGATTAGCTGGATAATCCAGTATACCTATGCTAACTATTGATAATTCGTTACTCCCAAATAACTTCAAGGTAGCTATATTTTAAATAAAGTCAAACCATTAATACTTTCATTAAGCAAATTCATCCGAAACTTTAATTTAAGTAGCCCTAAATCACCAATCAAATAAAACACAATATAAAGATGAAATAAAATAAAAGTCCCAAAATACACTAGATAATATCCTAAATTAAGACTTATCTGATACGTTATCAAGCCAACAGTGAGTTCATCCAGGATCCAGGTGTTCGTCGAATCACTGGAGCGCCAAGGTAGAGAAGACACACTCCGTATGCGTTGAGGCTTGGAACAGACAGCGAGATACACCGTTGACTTGATGGTTACTCCGAAACCACGTGTTGTCGGAGGAGTCTCAGTATGCAGTCTGGAATCCCAGGTAGGAAACCGGAACGTAAGAGGACAATGGAAGGCCCATAAAACCAATGATCCAAAAATAAAATCCAGAAATCCAGGAATAGAAATAAAAACCCCTGAAACACACAGGGCAAATTAGAACAGTGATCAAGCCAAAATATGAAGGAAACAGGTAAAGAACCTCAACAAATAACGGAACAACACAACAACTGTACCAAAATTACTCAAACAACATACCTTTAGATGTTAAACGGGGTTCAAGTGTGTGGCAGCTCTCGAAAATCAAATCCCCAAACGTGGGTGCAGGTGGTCGAATCTACAAATCTTCCTTCATCTACAATCATCCATCAGACGAGAAACCATCGACGACCACAATCCTGCTCAAGGGCTTCGTTGAATAATCCACTAACTAGGGCACTGTATATTTCACACTAAATATCAGTATCTCAACGAAAATTCCCAATTTCGAGAGCTCAGCACTGAAACCTACTGGTTCCTTCAAGATCACATAAAGACTAAATTGGCTTGCTCCGAAAAATGACGAGGCTAGCAGAATTAACATCGCGCCGGCTCAACATACTATGTTGCCAACAGCGTACCTATTCGTGACAAAGTACTAGAAAGTTATGATGTCATACTACCGGATTCGCCAAATCAAGCGCTAAAGCGACTCATTATCGAAATGATTTAAATCAGTTAGAATCTACTTTTAAATGCTTGGTGGGAATATATAACCCACGCGTTATGCGGCAGTCTAAAATTACAATCAACACACGCCACTAAAAGCATTATGCCAAATAAGGCATTAACTTGGCAACCGTGTGGTCACGCGCTTGTCCAGAAAGCTGTCACTTATACCGCCAAAATTATCCCCACAGACTATATGAAACATAGAACAATTTCCCTCGCGTAGGTAGAATCTACTCCGAGCTGAAATATTATCGAACTTTAATAATGGAGAGTCCGTGTAATACTGCGTCAATATGCAAGCCTAAAGGGCTAAACATTGATACCATCCAATATAATCAGCAAATTCAAGCGTATGATAGCTAAATCCTACAATAAATGCAACGCGAATTAGAGTGGTTCTCGAGTCGATATCGACGGACGGAACCGATGCGACCGTCTATAGCCTATGGTCTAAATTCGAAGTGACATGACATACTTCTAACAAACGTCAATGTTTCATTCCCAAAGTGGAAATATTCCGTAATCACCTAAGCAAAACAATATATTATCAAGTATAAATCAACAAGAAAATTACCACAGAATGACCATCAAGTGTACAAAAAGTAAGTTATAATTACAGTGCTAGATATCCCTAAATAACCTTAAAATATAACTCGAGATGCATTATAGTCCAAACTCCAATTACTCGGCTAATCTGTAAACAATCTATCACTATTGTTTTATTTTAGACACAACCCTCCAAGAAACGCTGAAATGCATTCAGATGCCCAAAATACCTGGAATCAGCAATTAAAAGTCATAATCAGCAAGGTCGAAAACAGAGGGCGGACGCCAAGCTGCATCACAGAACCGAACCAATGAAAATAAGCCAAATGATTACAAGAAGGGTTTCTTTCCCATTTAGAAAGGCAGCATAATAGGACAAAACCCAGGGGAAAATACCAATATAGAACGAAGCTTTGTGGTTCCAGCTGCAACAATATATCGTGTGTGTAAAGTTAATTCGTCCATAAGAAGGCATGTGCAGTTGATATTTATATGTATAGACACCAATGTGAAATATTTGCTTTAGAATACCTAGTTTAATGGATTGGGTTCCATGCTTTTCCAATACTAGTACTATTGTGATGTTTATATAATTTTTGTAGTCTATTTTAGTAAATAATATGATGTTTGAATATTTTCCCTCCAGAAAGTAGTCGACTTTCACGTAAATTTTTATTTTGATCCTTCGCCATTTCGTCCAGAAAAAAAAAATGCTTATAGGTCATCGTATGTAATCGTAGCCCGTTACAAATGTTTTATTGCAAAATTGTACACGGGAACGGTAATTATTTTACTTTCTCATACTTATAGCAACTAAATAACACAACTGAATAATATCGACAAGAAGTTAATGATAATTTTTATTACATGTTCAATTTATGGTCGAATATATCCTATTTTCGTACAGCGTCTGCTAAAATTTTTGTGCCCTATTTAAAACTTATTACTTATCTTTTTCATATTTTTTGGTTTATTAGAAACTAATGCCGAAAATGATTTGCCCAAGACCAATAACAAAAAGTGTGGATATGCTGCAGGCTTTTTAGCGCATATTGTATTTAACTCTGAAAATGGATTCGAGCTCAAATTAGATATTTTCAAAAATATTTTAAAAGCAATGCAAGACATAAAAACATATTTTTAAGAGCTCAGTGACTTCGACTCGAATGGTGCCGAGTCTGAATCAAAAGAGCCAAAATTCTATAGTCTGCCTGATATAGCAGAAAAGAATACAAATAGTAAGAATCGGAATGCTTATCAAGAAATATATCTGACAGCGTTGCTGGAATTTCTTCTAAGGAAGAAAATTCGTCGCTGGATAAACATACATAACAGGATCGCAATAACTTTAATATCGGCATTGGCGATCTTATCGATTTTAATAATAATCTTCAATAATAAATTAAGTGCTTCACAAAAGTAAAATTTGTTACCAAATAAACCTATTCCAGACAAATTTTTTAATTTAAAATTAAACTGTAATAATCGTTCTGCCAATTTTTATCGTTTACATATTCTAGAATCTAGAAGACTATGAGTGGCATTGTGTGTTTATCGTGTTTTACTTAAAGTCTCTATATATCGTTGATTCTGAATAATGATTCATTCTTATAACCCTTGACTAATATAATATTTTCCCAGAATATTCACTGTTTTGTGCGCGTTCGATAGAAACCTTTTGAATATATTAGTGCTAAATCAGGTGATACGTAACCTATAGGTCGTTTTAAAAATACTCTTGAGTGGCTGGCTAAGAGGAAGGCAGGCAAATATATTTTTTCATATTGCTCCACAAAAATTACGCGTTCAGGTGAACAACCTAAATAACAATGGTGAAATAGAAAAAAACGTGTAATCGTATAACACGCTACTGAAGTGAAACTTCTGCCTGTAACAAACGTTCATCTGTATAAATATGTTTCTAATTGAAAATCCGTCAACACTGTAAGTAAATTTGCCATCAAGGAGTGCCAAAGCTGTAAAATAGTGTAAAATTAATATTTTCAATAATTAATTTCTTTTATGTGTTCCGCAACTGAAATTCTGGGGAGTGGATAACGTACCGATTTCATTGTTCACCATTGAACTGACATTTCACAGTTTCTTCGCACCTACTTTTTAGAATTAAAACTTTTATTCGCCAACCTTTTCTTTCAATGTGTACTTAGAAAATATCCGTCCGGAATCTGGGTATTTGATCTCCTTTTATTCAGGGTATGCAATCCAATTTATTAAATTCGCTATGCAAAAGCCTCTCGACCCAAAAACATGCTAGTGGAAAAATTAACTATACCGAGAGAGGCTCTTTTAGTTCCAATTTGTTACATATTACAAATTGGAAGTATTTTACTATTTATATTTAATCAAGGATTTACCTTCTCAGGCTTGCAATAAGAGATATATGGACTAACGAGCTTATTTTTCTAAGCAATTATTTGACCTGTCTAATGCCTACTAAGAAAATATGCATAGAAATTAATGTTATTGAAACAAAATTAAGAATATATATTTTTTCGCAACTTATTAGCTATTTTTAGTCTCTGTTCTGGGATCGATAAATTGGAGTACTGCTATTTTACACATTTGGATCTGAGACAATTGATGTAATATGCAAAAATGACAAAGGAAAATGAACCATTCACAAATATATGGGATAGTGAGTCTGTGGTAGAGCTTTAGGGATGACCCAGATCTATTACAAGTACCTTACAACTACTCGACGAGTAGTTACCAAGGTATTTGCAATTCTGTATACAGAAGTAATTAGAAGTTAAAAAACAAAATCTACCTGATGATCATTCTTCTTCGGACTCCTTCGAACTAAACGAGCAACACAGAGTTTTTAAAATTTCACATTGAACCCGAATTTCCTTTGATGATTCGCTAGTTTACCGACTCGAGCTAGAACAGTTGCGAACACACACTAATTCGTTCACTTCTGCTTGCGCAATTTAAACGCGCTTCAATAATTAATAAAAATACCACGAAGCAAAACTAGTGAATACATGTAATGTATTGTAATCGGTATTACGCCACTATGTTTGCATTTAAAAAATGTTCTTTCCAATAGTTGTATACCTGAAATAGTGTCGTATAACCTAATAAAATAAATCCGCCACAAAAATTTATATTTTATTTAGACTAGTAGAATTTCGCATTGACAAGTTCATCCACGTGGTATTTAAGGAACTATTTAGTATGGAATGTAAAGTTAAAATTAAAATTTTTACTATAGAATGGACAACTGAGAATGTTTTGAAGTTAGCAGAGGCGTACAGGCCAAAGGAATGTTTGTGGGATCCTACAGCGAAATCCTATTGCTAAATAAGAAAAATGACGCTTGGGCTGAAATAGCTGAATAATTGCAAGTTGAGGTACTAAAAGTAAAAAAGAAAATGAATTCATTGCTTGCGTCGCCGTCGTTCCGCAGAAAACAACAAAACTGTAGTTTCTCCTTGTTCTCAACTTCATAAATAAATTTAGGGGTGAAGAAACATCTCTTTAGTTTTTAACGAAATCTTCGATATTAGCAGTTTTTGTATCAGAAACCTATACCTTATTATAGACAAATTTACTGGTTTGCTAGTCACTTATATATATTGTAAGTCCGTGATCCTATTGCCGAGACTATGGGATGCTCATGTATCTATCATATAGTTAGGGCTTAGTAGGATTTTCTACAAAGGTTAATCTAGTAATCTAGTACTAGTGCAAATATTCGTATCCCAGACTTGTAAAAATGTAATGTTCTTCCAAATTTTATTAAAGTTGTTTTGTCAAAACATTTTGATACAGCAAAAGTAAATTGTGTTCCAAGTGAAAGTGGCTAGATTTAGAAATCAAACGTCTGTATAGTAAACGAAGCATGTTTGATTTAGAAGCAAACAGACCATATAAATAATTATCATTTTGATTAACCAATATCAAACACGACGAATGATATTAGTAACTGATATGCAATAAGGTAAAACAATTTCAATGAAAAACTTAAGCAACAATTCTGCTAGTCCTCAGGAAGTCGTGCACAGTGCAGACAACCAATTTTCTACAATTTTTTGAGAAAACTGAATTAAGTCTTTTAAATAAAGATCTGAATTTTGCCTTACCACTTTCAAATAATAAGATATTGTAGGGAATATCGAAAGCTCTGTTCAACACTTCGCTGAATCTGCTTACGGATTTGTTAAAAAGGTATGCAGAGAGCAGATCTCAAAACATAAATACTAATAAAAACCCTCTACCTGGAAGAGGAAAAATATAATCAAAAAATTGATAATTTATTCGAATCCGGTCCTCATAATAAAACCCAAAAGAATCAATAAGCAAAGCAAAGATAAAAGCACTTTGAAGAAGCGCCTCAACTATATTTTTGATCAATTTAAGTAACAAGTTGGTTAACTAGGGAAGAAAATAACACACTGAGCTTCTCATTTCTGATATCTATAGAAAAAATAATGCCACTAACCAATATGTTCCATCGCATCAACTGCGATTAACCCAAATTCGCCAGTTTTCATTTCTCAGTACACCAAATAAAAAAGCGGCAATGAAAAATATACCGAAATGTAATGGTTTTAGTATTTACTTCAAGGAAACTAGTAGCGATGCCACTTCATTCGTGAATCAGGATAAAATTCCAAAATATATTTCGATTCCATAAATCCGCAGTACATTAGACAACTCCATAAAATTCTCTTAGTAAAGTAAATCTAAAAGTAGTGTACCAAACCCAGTTTAAGCGTCGGTCCAAGGACAAAATTGAAACATTGGAAAAAGTGAAATATATGAAATTGTTTGTATGTACAGCAACCAAAAATAATGGTCAATTTGGAAGCTTCATACAAACTAGATTCAAAAAGACATAGCTCATTTAAAGTCTTGTAGAACAGAAAAATCAAGTGTTACCGAGCATGCTTTTGAAAAAAGTCATAGAATAATAATTAATGATTTAAAATCCATTTATAGTATATCAGCCGCATACCAAAGTAAAAGATTAATAAATGCAAGAATACTTTAAATAATGATAGAGGGCCTATTGTACTGGTTGATGATGAGTTCCCAGTATTGGTTAGTTTCGCTTAATTAGGTAAATAGTTAAATAGTTACTAATCAAAGTTCAAAGTCTCTTCTCTTCTTCAGCCTTCTTCCATCCGTTTTTGGTCATAGGCCTCTCCGTGTCTCTTCCACTTCTGTCGGTCTTGTGCTATCCGGAACCAGCTTCGATCTACTTCTTCCTTGATATCATCTATCCAGCGCCTTTGTGGCCTATCTATACTTCTCGTTGTTTCTTTGGGTCGCCAAAGTACAATCCTGATCGTCCATTTTTCACTGTTCTGGCGTGCAACATGCCCTACCCAGCTCCACTTTAACTCGACCACTCGTGATATTACGTCTGTAACTCTGGTCCTTCTTCTAATTTCTTGATTTCTCACTCTATCTCTAAGGGAAATCCCCAACATAGCACGTTCTATAGCTCTCTGAGCCACCCTCAAGCGATCAGCACTCTGCCGAGTCAGTGTTGTTGTCTTCAATCCATACGTTGTCACCGATAAAATGCATTTATCATAGACCTCTCGTTTCAGGTTCATTGGTATGTCAGTGTTCTTCAGTATGTGTTTAAGTTTACCGAAAGCAGCCCACATGAGTCTCACTCGTCTAGTTATCTAGTTTGATTTTCTTTTCCTAATTTGATTGTATGACCTAGATAAACGTATTCTTTGAGATTCTCAACTATCTCATCGCCTATGTTGATATGAGCATTGTCGGGGTTCATTGTTTTGATCTTGCTTATGTTCACAGTCAGCCCTATACTTTTAGAAGCTTCATTTAATTGATGCAACATTTCTGTTAGTGCGCATAAGTTGCTGGAAATGATGACGATGTCATCTGCAAAGCGTAGATTATTTAGAAATGATCCATCAATCTTTATTTCCTTTTGTTCCCACTGAAGTTTTCTGAAAAGGTCTTCTAGAGCCAAAGTGAATAACTTTGGCGATATTGTATCCCCTTGACGTACTCCTCGATATAATTTGATTTTGTCTGTTTAACAATAGAATCTAATCTGGCGTTGTTGTGGGCATTTAAAAAGGACCATGTTTCTATAGAATCAAATGCCTTTTGGAAATCAACAAATGCATGATATATGGGAATATTGCATTCTGTTGTTTTTTCTATTAGGGTTCGCAATATTTGTTGATGGTCAGTTGTGCTGTATTCGCTTCGAAACACGGCTTGCTCCACTGGTTGATAGAAATCTAGTTTTCTTGAAAGACGGATGGTAAGTACTTTAGTTAAAAGTTTATAGAGGTAAGCTGATAGGACGGTAGTTTTGGAGATTTGTATTATCCCCCTTCTTGAACAAAAGCACAACTTCTGCATTATACCAAGGATTCGGTATTCTGGTATCCTACCATCCTGTAGACATTTGTTGAGCAGAGTCTGTAGGGTTTTCTCTATCTTCCGTCCTCCAAATGTCAACATTTCCACTGTAACATTGTCTTCTCCCGGGCATTTACCATTCTTCATCATGCGCCGAGCTGTTCTTATTTCCTTCAGTGATATTTCTGGAAGGTCTTCTGAGCCCACATTTGTTACTGTTACCCAATGACAGTCAGCTTCCGCAGCAGGTATCCCAAACAAATACAACTGCCTGTAGAATTCTTCAATGACTTGTGAGGGTCTGATACAACTATACCGTGTTTGTTTTTTATATTTGTGATTATTTGCTTTTACTGGACAGTCTTGACCTGAGAACTTTCATGTTTTTATTTTTTTCGATGGTATCTCGTATCACTTTGATTCTGTGTGATCTCATTTATCTCTACGGATGGCTTTCTTTACAGATTTGTTAAGTAATTTGTGGTATTCCGTTTCTTTTTCCAACTCTCATCTTTGTTTCATCATTTGCATGGTGGTTGTGCTAAGTTTGGAATTTCCTGGTTTTTTTAGTCTTTGACCAGATCTTCTTAGCTGCTGTTTTTATAGATGTTATCAATTTTTCATTGAGTTGAATTATATCCATATTATTTTCGAGAACTTCATCCGATGGTAAATGTCTTGCTAGTTCTTTTTGGAATTCCTCCTGTCTCGCTTCCAGTTCTTCACTTGTTGGAAATCTAGGTTGCTTGATTAACTTATTTCTTTCGATCTTGGTATCAATGTTAAAACATGCCCGGACCATTCTGTGGTCGCTTCCTGTGTCGACTCTATTTAAAACTGAGACGTCTTTGCAGCATTTACGATTGTTTGAAAGAATGTAATCAATCTCATTTTTTGTTAAATTGTCTGTGCTTCTCCACGTCCATTTGCGTTGGGGTGGCTTCTTGAAAAATATGTTTAAGCAGTAGAGGTTTTCATTCCTGTGCAAGTCTACAAACATATTTCCTCTGTTGTTCCTATCCCCTAGTCCATAGCTTCCGACAAACCCTGTGTCGTCTTGGTTTCTTTTCCCCACTTTTGCATTAAAATCCCCTATTACCACTACGAAGTGTGACTTTTTCATGCTTTTTGCGGTAAATATATCTTCAAAGAATTGTTCTGCTTCCATATCTTCTGAAGTACTTGTCGGGGCACATACATTTATTATTTGCATTGTATAACGATTGCTCAGTTTGATTATCATGTATATGACTCTCTCGGATATGGCATGAAGTTTGCCCAGAAGAATTAAACATATGATGGGCAAACTTCATGCCAAGTTCAAAGTAGTGGCCCTAAAAGCTTTATTTTAATTATATTTTGATGATGCTCATATGGACAGCGAAACAGGTGACGAGGGTGTAAATTATGTTTCGGTATTGTGGATAAAACTGTATCGAATGTTACTCTTCAAAGTTTCTTGGAAGTGAGATACTTCCATCACCCATGATGATGATATTTTTTATATCATTTGTTAGAATCAAGTTGGCTACCTTTAATTTCTGAACTTTCTCTACGACTAGCTTCTGGAAAATGACTTAAAGCTCTTTGTCCAACGCTGCTTAAAATTGATCAAAATGAATGGTATTGTAATACCTTTAGTGTGTTTTTTAAAATACTCTGCTCTATTTGAGATACTTTAGAGGGTATTTGAATTACTTTCAGGAGAACTCCAGTTATTTTGTATTTGAACTGAAAGTTATTGATGCTTCAAATGCCTTCTTACAGATAATTACAGTTCAAAACCAAATGGCAAATACAACTGTTTTATATGGAGTAATTGAGTCTTCAACTATAAATAACGAAAAGTAAATGTAAAAGCCGAAAAGTATTTGAAGTATATTTTCAAAGTATTTTACTCCAAATAGGTATTCACAGCAGCTCTGCATTGACCTTTGTTCATTCGCCAGTAGTATAGGCATTTCCAGGTCTAAACATTTAGTAAAATTTAATATTAAATAATTATTCAAATATGAAATCAGATAAAGCTACAAATTGATATCTAACTCGGAAACTAAAATTAAAGCACACTATAATATTTTTGGCAACGAATGATAAAATGGATATTTTTGGAAATTATATTACTAACTATTGAACAAGACCGAATTTATCGGCTTCGACTGACGACTACTAAAAAGTTGGTCGAAAATAATTTCATGGGTGTTTATTCCAACTTTTCCCAAAGGATTATTGTAATAAGTTAGATATCTATCTTTGCATGTATTCTAAAAATTTTAACTTGATTAATTTTTATTTCAGGTGAGTAAACAGCTTTGAATTATAGAATTAAGTTGAGGTGTGTTAGCTTTCCTTTATTGGTAAGTACTTTGAAATAGTATATAGCTAGTATGATCTAATGCTTTTTAAGGAAAGTTCTTTAGGAAGGAGTCAAAATATATGCGATAATCTTGTATACTTTGTGACTTATTATCACTCTTAACTAGAAAATACGCAATCCCTGTATCGGCTTTTATCTAGCTGTAATTTAGACCCGTTGCATTTTTTCATTCGTCGTTTGTTTCTTTTATTAAAATGTTCCGCTTTTCTCGTAAAAATTTCCGCCCGTCTGCTAAAAAGAAACAATTTCCCATTGTGGCAGTCTTGCTGTTATATTATAAATGCCTCCGCTACATAATGCCACTTCTATCACACTAAAGAATATGTTGTAGTGTAAAACTTCTTTGCAGTGTTATTTTTGGATATATTCCAATTTTAAACAAAAAAAGCTATTTTCTTTATGAAACGAGGCTTTTGAGAAGGGAAACTTGTAATAATAAACTGGCCAACAAAACGATAGGCCTTTGGTTTTTTATTTTAATTTTAAAATTATTTTAAACTCTCAAAATATCTTTTAGAATGCGGTTTTCGAATCCTGAAAGCTTTTTTTGTCCAAATTAAAATAGGAGATATGTTTTGGAAAAATAAATAATATTTTCATATTACACAGTAGCGTCAGTTAAGTAGCTCTTTTAGTAATATATAAATATCTCTAGAAGCGTTTGCCAGTTTATTTATGAATGGCTATTAGCGGCAGATACACTAAAAAATATGTCAACATCTTGTTAAACAGATCATTAAAATGCTTGAAGATTGAAGAATTTTAACGAGCTATTCAAATTTTAAAAGATCTTTTATGTAGATTTACTTTGATTAAATAGTTTCTCTCAAGTCTTAATATTTTTACATTATTAAGGACGAAACCAGCGATTAATTGCTAAAGATATTTAAACGTGACAATATGTGTTTATTTTACTTCAAAACTGACAAATATGTAGTTTGTTTCCAGATTAATACTTTCTAAGGTAAATAAAGCTCTCACAAACAGATTAGCTTCGTATCTTTGCCTAAAGTTTTAACTGCTCATTTTAAAAATAATTTTACAAGTTTGATTTCAAAATTCTAAAAGTTTTTATGAAGGTATTATTATCAAATCCAAAAAGTTCAAGGTGATTATAATTCGTTCTTCAAAATATAAACACTAACAGAAAATAATTGTCCCAACTCTGGAACATATAGCCATATTAATTGTAAAATTTATATGCGAGTAGTGTTTTGGTGTAAAATTAAATCTATTTAATTTTGAGCGTAACCGGTTTTCATCAAATGATCGAAAGATGTGAGGCTGAATAATTAGTGTACGGAATTAAACGAGATTTTACAAAAGTGCTTTTATTTTTAAATAACTCTGTGAAACTGAAATTTTCCAATTTTTAAAGGTATTTTATACCAGTTTACTTAACTTTTGTCTCGATTTTTCATTCTTCGTATCATTTAGAGTTATTGACAGCCAATTATGGAAGACTGTATCGTTGCAAATGTTACAAAATCCAGTAGTGCGATTTTTTCCTTTTTTCTTTTGTGTGGTCGATACTCTCGCTACCATACTTCATGAGGAAATTGGCAGTCCCTCTCATCTGGACACTGAAGGCGAGCCGGCAATTTTCGAGTATCTAAAATTATCGATGTTATTTTTGACCATCAGGTCTAAATACCTCCTGATTGTGTCGTTGCATTAATTGGCAAATGAGCTAGAGTGTATATTTTCTAAAGGTATCTGTCATATTGTCTGGGATAGACTTTCCTTTCTTTGGGGCTGATGTCCGTCAGCGGTTTTCTATGCCAACCTAACGAGTTTCCGGCGACCTTTAGCCGTACAGAAGCAATTTGTCAAGGTAATACCACCACATGGTGTAGAAGTAGCTTCGCAGGAATCGCCAGTGTCTGCAAATCAACTAAATACAAATAGGATCTATACTTTTTAATCGTATATCTTATCGTTGTATATCATTTTGATTAATGAATTTACCGTTAAACGAATGTAGGGTGTTTGCTTTCTTTATTGTATAACAATATATTATCGTTGTATCTTATTTTGATAAATGAATTTACTGATAAACGACTGTAGGTGATCCCATATCGTATATCGTGCCTTACTGGCTTAGTTTATTGAGTTATTGAAATGATCGTTGAATGGTTTTAAGCCATTATTTTTGTCGATTATTCCATATTGACCGATCTGGTACTTACTGTCAACTG
>MU184405.1:136208-147199 GCA_016904865.1 Pissodes strobi | reverse complement strand
AGAAAAAATTAACTTCAGGGAAATAAGGTTACTCACTTGCTAGTTTTCAAACAAGTTGCGTATTTTAAAAATTGCGTGGGCTTCCGAGAAATAAATTGACTTTCAGGGAAAGACGCTTACGCAGTTGCTAATTTTGAAAACATATGCGTAAATTTAAAGAAAATACGAGAAAGCCTGAATCTGTATAGATTTTAGAGAAATAAATTAATCCGCTGACCCTTCTGCTACTTTAAAAAGGCGTAATTTAAGAGGAAATTTGATTCTGCATGGATATCCGAGAAAAAATTAACTTCAGGGAAATAAGGTTACTCACTTGCCAATTTTTTAAAGAAGTTGCGTAGTTTAAAAAAATTTGCGTGGATTTTCGAGAAATAAATTGACTTTTAGGGAAAGACGCTTACGCAGTTGCTAATTTTGAAGAAAAATGCGTAATTGTAAAGAAAATACGAGAAAGGCTGAATCCGTATGGATTTTAAAGAAATAAATTAAGCCGCTGAACCTTTCGCTAACTTAAAAAAGCGTAATTTAAGTGGAAGTTCGATTCTGCATGGGTTTTAAAGAAAAATTTATCTTCAGGGAAATAAGGTTACTCACTTGCTAATTTTTAAAGAAGTTGAGTAATTTAAAGGATTTTACGTGTATATCCGAGAAATAAATTGACTTTCAGGGAAAGACGCTTACCCAGTTGCTAATTTTGAAGACGGATGCGTAATTTTAAAGAAAATACCAGAAAGCCTGAATTTGTATTGATTTTAGAGAAATAATTTAAGCCGCTGACAATTTTGTTAACTTAAAAAAGCATAATCTAAGAGGAAATTCGATTCTGCATGGATTTCTGAGAAAACATTAACTGCAGGGAAATAAGGTTACTCACTTGCTAATTTTTAAAGAAGTTTCGAAATTTAAAAAATTTTGCGTGGTTTTCCGATAAAAAAATTGACTTTCAGGGAAAGACGCTTACCCAGTTGCTAATTTTGAAGACAAATGCGTAATTTTAAAGAAAATATGAGAAAGCCTGATTCTGTATGAATTTTAGAGAAATAAATTAAGCCGCAGACCTTTTTACTAACTTAAAAACGCGTAATTTAAGAGGAAATTCGATTCTGCATGGATTTCCGAGAAAAATTAACTACAGGGAAATAAGGTTACTCACTTGCTTATTTCTAAAGATGTTGCGTAATTTAAAAGATTTTGCGTGGATTTCTGAGAAATAAATTGACTTTCCGGGAAAGACGCTTACCCAGTTGCTAATTTTGAAGAGAAATGTGTAATTTTAAAGAAAATACGAGAAAGTACAATTATTATGTATGGATTTTAGAGAAATACGTTTGGGCGCTGACCCATTTGCTTACTTTAAAAGCATGATTTAAGAGGAAATATGTTAGAACTAGACTCTGCATGGAGTTCCGAGAAATTAGTTGACTTTCAGGGAAAGACACTTACACAATTTCTAATTTTGAAGAGAAATGTATAATTTTAAAGAAAATACGAAAAAGCACAATTATGTATGGATTTTAGAGAAATACGTTAAGGCGCTGACTCATTTGCTAACTTAAAAAGCATAATTTAAGAGGAAACATGTTAGAACTAGACTCTGCATGGATTTCTGAGAGCTTAGTTGACTTTCAGGGAAAGACATTTACCCAGTTTCTAATTATGAAAAGAAATGTATAATTTTAAAGAAAATACGAGAAAGTACAATTACGTATGGATTTTAGAGAAATACGTTAAGGCTCTGACCCATTTGCTAACTTAAAAAGCATAATTTAAGAGGAAATAATATGTTAGAGCTGTACTCTACATGGACTTCGTAGAAATTAGTTGACTTTCAGGGAAAGGCACTTACCCAGTTTCTAATTTTGAAGAGAAATGTATAATTTTAATGAAAAGACGAGAAAGTACAATTATGTATGGATTTTAGAGAAATACGTTAAGGCGCTGACCCATTTGCTAACTTAAAAAGCATAATTTAAGACGAAACATGTTAGAACAAGACTCTGCATGGATTTCTGAGAAATTAGTTGACTTTCAGGGAAAGACGCTTACCCAGTTTCTAATTTTGAAGAGAAATGTATAATTTTAAAGAAAATAGGAGAAAGCACAATTATGTATGGATTTTAGAGAAATACGTTAAGGCACTGACCCATTTGCTAACTTTATAAAGAGTATAATTTGAGAGGAAATATGTTAGAGCTATCCTCTGCATGGATTTCCGAGAAATTAGTTGATTTTCAGGGAAAGACGCTTACCCAGTTTCTAATTTTAAAGAGAAATGTATAATTTTAGCGAAAATACGAGAAAGCACAATATTATGCATGGATTTTAGAGAAATACGTTAAGGCGCTCACCAGTTTGCTAACTTAAAAAGCATAATTTAAGAGGAAATATGTTAGAGCTAGACTTTGCATGGATTTCCGAGAAATAAATTAACGTTCAGGGAAATAAGATTACCCACTTGCTAATTTTTTAAAAAGTTTCATGGAATACTCCAACGTGTTCCAACACTCATGGGACATGTGAAAGGGTCAAGGAAATCGCAGAATGCTCGTGAATCGACAAAGTCTTGATGAAGGAAGAACCCGAAAGTAACGAAGTTGAATTCTTCAAAAAAACTACTGGTATTACATTGTATTTTGCTATGTCAAAGCAATCGTTTGATGCTTTTTGATGTGGCATATAAACACTCAGGAAGTCTGCTCCTATAAATGTGCAACAAGATAATACATCAAATAGTGTACTTTCAATTGTAATACTTTATATTATTCTAAATAAATTGTTTTTTTGCATTTCTGTTCGGTAAATAATAATCTACAGAATACATTTCGGGAAGGTAAAATAATCAGAAAATCAATCCTTCAACTTTTTGGCCCTAACGAAACATCTTTCATTCATTTTTGTAGCAATAAAATTACATTAAAGCTGTTTCTAGGACAACAAATTTTCGATCATTTTACCATCTCTTAATATATTACTAAAGATAATGCACTTAAGATGTTCTCATTGAGTGAACATCAATATGCGTATCAAACAGGTGTGGCACTGTACGATCTCAACAGGTTACTCTCAAAGTCAATAGATAACAAAGAGATGGCAATAGACACTTTTCTGGATATAGAAGTGTCATTTAACCATGCTTCAACTCTTTCCATGAAGAGAGCGCTGGAGAGAGGACAGGTGCCAGCCGCTATATGCCAATAAGTATAGGCGCGTCTGGAAAATAGGATGAAAAACATCATCCAGAGGATGTCCTCAAGGAGGAGAATAATTTCCACTTTTGTGGGCTATTCTAGTTTAGATTTTTCCCTATAACTGTACTATTCGTATTTGTGCAGGGAGTTTGGTTTTAACTCCAAAAGCATGGCGGATAAAGCATTGGTCCTTGGAAGCCTACAAAAATTTTATTGAATGTTAAAAGGATATTTGGCAGTATTTTCCTTGTCGCTAAATAATTTCGAGGGTCTGCCTATTTTTCCAATTATTAAATAATTTATCCAGTTGCCTGTGGTTTCGAAAATTCTACTAAATTTCACAAAAACGTTGATAGCTATAAAACCGATGGGCTGAGTAACCCAATTACCTTCTTAGTCGCTGATACCGAAACATTCAGGGATTCCCGTTTAAAATAGCAAAGTAATTGTTGGCTGAACCTGTGCAAATTATACATTCATTATATTTTTGAACCTGTGCGATATTAGATAATGATATCGAGCTTAGAGGTTAATAGCTTTAACTATCTGGTATTTACAGCTTACCGTGGAATTGCTTTTATTAATCAGTTTCGGTGTTATCGACCTTTATTAGCCAACACAACAATCTAAAAAAACAATAATAGATATGGATGTCAGGTTGTCGTACCAACCTTAAAGCATAAAATAACGGTAGTCGCTATCGCATCAATAATATTTCCTAACAGTTCATCCTCTACTCCCTGTTAATTACAGGCTTTAAGTTTACTTACGAAAATCTCTAAAAATGCAGGAAGAATCATTCTTTCCCAAGACAAGAATGTACTCCCATTGGAACAGCTTGCACTATGTAATATCTGCAAACCATTGATGGTTTTGTTATTATGCTAATCGGACCAGGAGCCACCTAGACAAATTTTGTTAATAGTTGAATCCCCTTTTATCTGCAGGGCTTTTGTATAGCACCATCCTGTCCTAGGCCCATTCATGCAGGGGTCCTCCAGGCTCTTATATATCCCCATGCCTTCTCAATATTTTCACCCACGACTTTCTCAAGCTCCTATTTGCAGATGATACGGCATTAGCTGCTCAAGGTTCTAGTCCGAGTAATATAATAGCTAAAATTTAACGCTAAATTAACTTTCTGGATCTGTCGATGCGGGCAAACAAAGCCCATGCGATCTTCTCCGAGAAAATTTCGGAAAGTAATGGAAATCAAAAACTGAGGTGTTAGTAAAGTGGAGATTAGCAATCGATTGCAATACAAGTTAATATAGTGTTCTAGTTAAAACAGAAGAGTTAATATGCCTGCTGAAAAATCGAGAAATCTGGCAACGTTGAAGATTATGTTTTTAAATTTGACATATCCAACCACTTCATAGACGTGACAGTTTTTTTTTAAATGTCAAGTGAATGGACAGTTTCGATGCTTGTCCCCGAAAGTGCTGATTTGCCAAATTTTAGAAAGTAGTGGAAACCAAAAATTGACATTTTGGAGTGTTAGTGAAGGGGATGTTAAATCGATTGCAATACAAGTTAATACAGTGTTCTAGTTAATGCTGAAAAATGGGGAAATCTGGCAACGTTGAAGATTATACTTTCCAATTTGCCATATCCAACTACTCCCGAAAGCGCTGATTTGCCAAATTTCAGAAAGTAATGGAAATAAAAAATGACATTTTGAGGTGTTACTAACGTACATATCAGTAATCGACTGCAGCATAAGTTAATAAAGTATTTTAGTTAAAATAGAGAGGTCTGGCAACATTGCAGATTATATTTTTTAATTCGTCCAACTACTTTAGTTTGGATACTTGTTGCCGAAAATGCTTATTTGCCAGATTTCAGAAAGTAATGGGAATCAATCATTTTGAGATGCTGCTAAAGCGGATATCATCAATCGACTGCAGTGCAAGTTAATAAAATATTCTAGTTGAAATAGAAGGGTTAATGTGTGCTGAAAAATTACAAAGTATGACAACGTTGCAAATTCTATATTTGAATTTGCCATATCCAACTACCTCATTGTCGTATTTTTTTTTTAAATGTTAAGTGAATGGAAAGTTTCGATACTTGCTGACTTGCCACATTTCACATAGTCGTGGAAATCAAAAACTGACATTTCGAGGTGTTATATTTAAAGTGGATATTAGCTAACGACTGAAGTATAAGTTAATAAATTATTCTCGATCTCGTCTGGTTTCACACTTCCACGCATTCACCTTATGATCTCAAGAACGTTTATTTCCTATTTATAAAATTAGCAGTACTTCAAAAGAGCCGATGCCTTAGACTACTCTTTCATTAGACATTCACACACTTCAGCTCATCAAAAACACAAACACACTTATCCTAAAAACTGGCTAGAACATACCTAATATTCTAGCTCCTTTCTCTCCCTTTCTCCCTCCAAATTCAGCTTCATACATAACACTATATAATCTCTCAGCACAATGTGGACTCGTCCATAGAAACCTGATGAAAAGCCCCAGGCTGAAAACTAAAGATGGTCCTATGAGACATAAACCTCTAGTAGCTGTCTGTACCGATTTATTTTGTCGAATGCCTCGCTAAGGTCCCTGTAATCCATGTGGCCACGAACGCATTGAATAAATGTGAATAAATTAGTGTCGATTCCTATTTAATTTTTGATTAAACTAAAATACGCTTCATAAATCAAATTTTTAAAAAGCACATAATAACAGTAATATTAATCATAATTAAGAATCTAATAATAATGAAATGATAAATGGGGAAAACCATTCTGCTTATTTAAATAAATATTTAAAACATTCATAATTCATCTCGATATTATTTTACAAACATTTGCTTACATAATTAACGTTTGGTCGCGTCTGTGAATTGCATTTATGTAAATCGCCAGTTTCTTACTATGATCCAGGGAAATAAGTCAAAAAGGTGTAGGCCAAGAGTACCAGCCGGCCTGTGGTTATATCCGTTGGCTATTAAATAGTAAAAATACCATTTTCAGAGTCCTCAGCCAAATAAATTTTGATAAAACACGTCAATACGTATTTTTAAACTTGACAAAAAAAACGTATTAAATTTATCATTTATCAAACAACTTTCTTTCCTCTTGAACTTCGTGCTCACTCTAGCATTAATTGCCTCGCACAGGATATTATATTTTTCTAAATTATTATTTTAATCGCATTTGTTGCTTTTCAAAGTAATTTACGTTAATGAAAGCAACTGTAATAGCCCAAGCTTAATGTACTGGGCGAAGATAAAATGTCTGGAATGTGCAAATGGGAAGAATAGATTCCGGGTAATAATAATTTTATGTTGGGCTTATTGTCTCGTTATTTAATTTCTTCATTAAGATGGTTTGAAGATTTTGACTAATTAATTACGTATACACAAAATGCTAGATGTATCAAATTTAAATTAATATGCTTTGAAAAATATGTTGGTTAATTCTAAGGTATTATATAAATCATTGATTTAAAGTCATTTTTTGCGGTAACGAGCTTCCATTTATAATTTAAACATTCGATGATTCTAAAAATATTTAAACCTTGTTGCTTATTCGAATCATCGCATATCAAGAAACATCATTAAAGCCAGAGCTGAAACTTCAGCAAATATTAAGTTCATTGTTTTTTAAATCTGTTCAAATTACTTAAATCATTGATTTCAAGTCATTTTCTGCTCTAATGAGTTTTCATTTATAATTTAAACCTATTTCGAAATGATTCTAAGAACGTTTAAACCTTGTTGCTTATTCGAATCATTAAATATAGATTTAAACATTTTCAATAAGATTGAAAATAATAATTGGTCTTGAAAAATATGTAAATCATTGCAAAATAATTTAAATAAGTGCGACATTTGAATCATTTCAACAAGATTTAAATTATTTTAAGAAGATTTAAAATCATATCTCATTTCAAAACGATTCAAATTGTTCTAAGTTTCGAATCATCAACCAATAGTGATCAATTGTCAAAGTTTTCTATAAAATCCATTAAGGTGTCTATGATATTAAAAAATATCATTAAAGCCAGAGCTGAAAATGCAGCAAAAATTTAATTAATTTATTTTTAATATATTTCAAATTATTTAAATTACTGATTTTAAGGCATTTTCGGCTCTAATGAGTATTCATTTAAAATTCAAACCTTTTTCGAAATGATTCTTAAAATATTTAAACCTTGATGCTTATTCGAATCATCCCATATAGATTTAAATATTTTCCGAAAGATTTAAAATAATAATTCGTCTTGAAAAATATATAAATCATTTCAAAATACTTCAAATCATTGCGACATTCGAATCATTTCAACAAGATTCAAATCATTTTAAGATGATTTAACATCATATGACATTTCAAACGATTGAAATCCTTCCAATTTTCGAACCATTAAGGTGTCGTTAACATCAAGAAACATCATTAAAGCCTGAAACTTCAGCAAAACATTTAATTTATTGTTTTTTAAATATGTTTCAAATTATTTAAATCGTTGATTTTAAGTCATTTTCTGCTCTAAATTGTTTTCATTTAGAACTTACACCTTTTTCAAAATGATTCTAAAAATATTTAAACTTTCTTGTTTATTCGAATCAGCCCAAATAAATTCATACATTTTCAGAGAGATTTAAAATAATAATACGTTTTAAAAAATATGTAAATCATTGCAAATAATTTAAATCTTTGTGACATTCATTCAAGAAGATTCAAAAACATATGTAATTTGAAAATCATTCAAATCGTTCCAATTTTCGAATCAATTCAATTATTTTAGGACAAAAAGTCTTATTTTTATTATATTCTAATACCCTATAACACAGAATTCGAATTATTTTTAGCGTCGTAACAAATCTCGTACATTAGACGGCTACAACTTTACAAAGTAGGTAGTCCGCGAAGCCCGGAGCGCTAAATCAACTTTCTCGTCTCAAAATATTGGGTCCAGTGACTTCGATCGGAGACTGTTTACGATTCGCTATGGTGCATTCCTTTCGATACGTCCGCTAAAATCGGAAAATGCTCTATAGCGTGTAGTGAAATAACTGATAAAGTTTTTTTTTCTTAAATATATGTCCCTTATAAGCAATAATTTTCATTAGAATAGAAGCACAAATGTAAACGCAGCGGAGGTTTGGACCAAGTAATTGAATGTGACACCTGGTTTTCTATTAATGCTTTATAAAACGTAAATAAGTTCCAAACCTGGTACCTCTAAAAACCGACAGAAGTACGTAGGTTAAATAATATTAATACTTGGGTGTATTGTCTAGTTCACCAAAAGTACTGGTGGTTTTGTCAGTGGACGATTCTTTCCTTTAGACTTTAGACCTAGACTGACTTATTTTGTGTTCTGCTCCAGCAGCTTCCTATAGCTTCGTATGATCTCCATTTCAGATTTCGGATCCAGTTTTTACGTATATTCTGTAAATTGACTGGTGTTTAAGCTTTTATGGTGCCTTCTTTCATACGTAAATCCAAGAATCTTCTCTATGATGGATTTTTTCTTGTGGGATAATTTTTTGGTATCCCACTTGTCTTTACCCGTAGCTGGGCAGCATTCGGTAGGCTATGCTACAGTCTAAAATCACAAAGCGTTCCAATCAACCTTAAGCGGAAAGTCTATGAGGCTTGCATACTACCCGTCACAACATACTGCCTGTGCCTGGAGACTATGACACTAACAAAGGGTAGTATAGAAAGACTCAGAACGACCCAGGGGGGCATGAAGCGCGCCATATTCGGAATCAGCCTGAGAGATCACATCAGAAATTATGCGATTCGAAGAAGAACATGGGTAACAGATGTTGTGAGAAGAGTGGAGATGAGCAGGTCACGTTGCAAGACAGAACCCATCGAGGTGGACTAATGCAGTGGTGCCCAAAAGCTACAAAGAGAAATACAGGAAGGTCCACAAAAGCGATGGCCGCATGACATCCAAATGATAGCGGGGAGAAACTCGCTTCAAACTGCCCTAGATAGACGGTCCTGGAAGCTACTGGAAGAGGCCTACATTCAGAAGTGGATGGATATAGGCATAACCTTGTTTCATAGTTCATGTAGGTCAAATTCTAGAGATGATTCTTGTAGTATTTCTAATTGTTTATTTATTTCCAATTCGCTATAACTTTTATCATTATTATCTAAATAATATTACACTCTCATGATTCTGGCCAACAAGTTTTGCTTACCACAAAAATTGATATTTAGAACTTATTTTTTTATCTACTGTCTTTCATTGATCTGTATCAGAGCTTTTTCGTTTGTGTGTGTTTTATTATTATCGCTATTTTCTATGTGCTCTGTGCTTGTAGTATTTTGCCTATATCCTTCTTCTTTAATCCGTTTAGCTGATTGATTATATCATAAACTGTTTGGCCATATCTATTTCTAGAAGTTTGTAATACTTCCTCTTCTCGGTGGTGTAATTTTATTTCTCTTTTATTTAACAACCTTTTATAAAGCAATTGCCCATTCCTGTTGAAGAGTGTTCTGTCTCAATATACTGCTATTTTTTCATTATGTGTCTCTACTAGTTTATTTTATTTGACTTATTTTCTTATATGTACTGGCTTGTTCTACCATTTTGCCCCTTAGTCAGTTCATATTATTCTCCCCTGTCTGTTAGACTTGCTGACTATTCTCCTGTAACGAAACGAATTTTCTGCTATTTTGAATCATTCAATTACGCTTTTCTAAGCCTATTTTTGCTGAAAATTTAGTCGTCAATCTCTCCCAGCGGGAGCGAGAAATCCTCGTTCTCAGAGTCAAATAGACTGCGAAAGGGTATCTGCCGCCTACCTCCTTCTAGCTCATGGTAGGCCACGTTAACCCTATCGAATATACGAAATTTCTTTCATTGGCTCTAGCATTCCGTGGACCTACCTTTCAATCGGGGGCGTCGCATCCGCGACTCTCGTAGCCACGCGCGAGCCACCCCTTTCAAGATGGCCACTGTTTCCGGTAGGTAAAAGAACACAGGATCCAGGCATTTTCTGTCGTGCAGACAGAGACAATGACCAGAGACCATCATGGATCTCGACTAACTCCTCCTCTTGGTCCTCCCTTTTCCGGAGACACCCCCAACAGTGTCTTCTCCTCTGGAAGTAGACTGATACTCCTTCTATAGTAGGGGGACTGAAGCTATAAATTCGTCTGCATGCATAGCACAATATACACACTCTCTACCAGTGCACCAGTAAGAAGTTCTACACCAGTCTCTCTCAATTAGGTAAAGTAAATATCGATTTTTAAAATAATAGAAGTGAAAAGTGATTTTTATCCAACTAAATGTCTTATATTCAGTCGGCTAGGAAACGACGCTTACATCGAAAGCATGAAAAGGTCAACGTTTCTTCCTAAAACTACCGAATCAGGGTGATACGATTAAAAGGCTGAAATAAACCGCGATCTATTAAATCAGAGGTAGGAACAGTGTTAGATAAACAGTGAGAACTGAAGAGATGAGTTAGTTATTATAAGTATATTATAAACATTATTAATTCAGTGACTTTATAGACTATATAATTCACCAGCGTATTTTAGTACATTTTATTGAACCGTTGTGTTTTAATATTGATTCAGAGAATAAGTAAATAGTCCTTAGTATTTCAGGAACTGTAGTAAATATATAAATAAATCAATATATCGATATTTAAATAATTCATGCGAAATTCACAATAATAAATGAAGAGTGAAGGCTGTGTGCATGTACGAAATGTACTTAATGAAAAACTTTTGTATTCCATGCATAAATTAGCTCAGCTGATCTTGTGTTTTTAAATAATTCATGCGAAATTCACAATAGTCGCCATTGG
>MU184405.1:118083-136198 GCA_016904865.1 Pissodes strobi | reverse complement strand
GTACTACCTATTTGACTTGTAAATTATGTATGCGAACTTTCATTTAGATCCATTTCTTGGTTTCAGTTTGAGGGAGAGATAGCTGATGTTGTGTTTTTAAGGTGGCTGTACCCTCACAAAGTAATACATATTATTTCAGTGGCTTCTTATCGATAAAATATATACAGGATTGCTGTAGCCTGTAGTAGATTTCATACAATTTCGTTGACTAGAGAAATAAATACAGATATATAAATATACAGGGACGCCACAATTTATATTACTTTCCAGGGTAATTTACCGAAATATATATATAGTGATGCTGTTCACTATAAACTGATTTATAAAAACGTTATTGATTTATCAGATATATAGCTAATGATTTTATGCACGGTATAGTAAATAATCTATGATATGATTGAAGTGTAGCATATATATCCATATATATTGTTTTGTGCCGTATACAATATAATCTACCATGGAACTGTCGTATGTATTCCTATGTGATCCATTATAACTACATATATTTTGATTGTGTGCACGACATCATATTTCATAATATAATATAGAATTGAATCACATATTTAATGTAATTTGTAATTGATTTCATGTTTCATATTAGTACTGCTATTCCAATTGTCATCAATTATGTACATTTGTATATAGCCCAGACTTCTGTACATTGAACATGTTATATGAAGTCGATACAGCTACCAAAACCGTATGGGTATATTGTTAATATATTAGATTTATTTAATTGAAGTAAAGGTCTTTCTTTCGACCATAAAACGCAGAATTACGCTATCTTAGGAAAAGCAAGGCTTACCCACAATAATTACTCTTGTCGCCTGCTTAAAAAGCTCCCGTTTTCTTTTAATGGATAATATTTTCATTACCAATTCCTATTTAGGCCTTGATACCGCTCGCAGGGTCCTAAATATTTAAATATATAACCTTTCTTGCTTCCGCTCGCTAGGAAAGGTTTATAATAATCTGACAAACCAAAGCAGGTCGCTACGCTCCCTATCTTCTATGTGTTCCTGTATTTTCTGATATCATTATATTTTATAATTCTTGATGCTACGGTTGCTTAAATCATCGATGTTATGATTCAGTCACTATTTATATTGTTATAGTTTGAAAAATGTTTTTCTTTCTTCGTTGTTTTCATATGAAACTATTCTTGATTCTTGACCATACTTGTGTGTGTGGGATGCCAGCTTCTCTGAGGTATTTAGTTATTATATGCGGCTTTTATTTTCTTGTGTTACTTCTACAAATTGGTGATTGTATTGCTTTCCATTACTTAGTTCCTTTTGCAATTTCTTTCCTATTTTGTGTATTTCATTCATATGTTATTAATCCATTGTTTTTTCCATTACCGATTCACATGCCTTTTGACATTCGCCTCTCTCTAAAAGAGAAAATTCACTTAATTCCAAGCACGTTAAGCAGCAGATGAATTAAGTTCTGCTGGCAACCCTGTCCATATTGTGGGGTCCTTTGAGATAACATTTCTGATGTTTCCGATGAACTTCCACGCAATCCTCGCAGTCGAAAGCATGGCAGCTTCCTGAACTTAAATAAGCTTTTTAGTCAACAATTAAAAAATAATGATTGGCACTGTTTAGATGTGATTCAAATGCCCTCTCTTCTCTCTTCATTCTAATCTGCAACTCCCAGTACTTCGAAATCTTTTGATATTTTGTGTGTTGGGTACTGGCATTTCCACAAAGCTTGCAACTTTGGAAACTTTTTTCGAGGGTCTATTATGCATCACTATCTGGACAGTTAAGCAATATTTGAGGTTCATATTTTTAATAAGGAACCCGATATCCTAGGTGAGACGTCTGTAAATGCTGGCTAGGTCCTGATGAATTATCGTGGTAGCATTATGATACCTATCTTTATCTTCCGATGCAGAGAAAAGCTCTTATCCTGGAGTACCGTATTATATGCATCCATAATTACAATTATCGCTCACTATTTGAGGATCTTTGACAGATAGGTTCTTATTAGAACCACCTGATTTAAATTGCCAATAAAAAGTCTGATGTTTCTGAGAATAATCTTCCAGAGGCAAGGCAATTGTTTGACGTTCTGTACCCCAGGTTTTCATGAGGAGAAACCAGTTATGAATCGAAGGCTTTATATCTGTTCTTCATGAGCACTTGGTTGCATTGTTATTATTATTATTATTATTATTATTATTATTATTATTATTATTATTAATATTAATATTATTATTATTTTTTTTAATTTTTTTAAGGCCTCAAGCTTTGTGTCATTTTTTGGAATATCAAATGCCATTGTACCGATCTATAGGTTTCAAATATTTGCAACCTCTTGGATTAAAAATGAAGTTAAAGAGATCCAAATTAACATATTATTAACAATTATGGTTGATTGTTGTTAATATTTCTGCCACAATTAAGTGGTATTTGATATCAATATTAACCTGAAACGAGCATAATATTATGCTTAAGGGCAGGCTGTAAACTTAATATGTAATGCACCATACCTCCAGCTGCAGTAATTCAAAGACATCTCGTGCATTTTTCTATATTTGTCAGTGACATTTGCTTAATTAGGTTCTATTTCCCAATAGATGCGAATAGGTTTGGTAAATAAATCGCTGCTAGGATTATTGCACATGGGACTGTTAATATAGGAAAAAAATAATATCTTCACGATGCGTCAAATTATTAAATTCGCTGCCAATAGAATCACTGCATCTCATCACAATTTTCTTTGCCAATAGAATCGATGCATTGTTACGGGTGACAATTATCTTATTTATAAAGGTTATTTTGGGGAGGAATATCGACTTGGTCGACCATCTCTATTGTCTTTTCTCGATAAGTTCGTACCTGTCTAGGGTTTCTGACAGGTAGTATTTTGATTGACATATGAGGATTTTTAGCTGAATGTTAGCTGATAGTGATTGACGTGTTTACAGATTTGTTTCCGATATTTTGATCCAGTAGGAGGAGAGGAAACAGAAGAAAAACTGTGGTTATTGATTTTGGAAGGCTTTTGTTCAATCATTAGTCAAAGAAGTTCCCTTGGGTAGAGAGGTAGTCCTCGAGGAGTGTCCGTATTTTGTACATGAAGCAGACTGGAAGTCGATTAGGGCTCCGGAGGAAAGGTCAGTTGCGTGGGAATTAAGTCTTAGCAACCGCCGTAATGGCCATATAGACCGTTGTCCTTCTCAAGATACCCAGGAAGTTTTGGTAAACCCCTAGTTATGGGTAAGCGAATGGGTTGTTCGAATGTAAGTTTCGTGTTATGTTGTTGTTATGGTTTAATTTACGCTTTTAGGGTTTTTGGAGCTGTTCTTTTGTAGCTGGTTTTTGGAGCTAGTTTTTGGAAATGGTTTTAGTAGCTGTATTCTACGGTGGAGTTCCGGTAGCGCTTTGTTGCGGGGTTCTATGACTGTTTCCCTATAGATGAGGAAGAGCCAATTTTACCCGGAATCTGGTTAATCAACACTGTTTTGACATGGTTAATCAACACTGTTTTGACATACACAGAATCTAGTACTCGATCATTTTTCGAAAACGGTTGACTAATTTCTTTAGTAAGTAGTAGCATACAGCATAATCTACTGAAGTAAACATATTTAAATACCCTTTTGTGAAGTGTTACTACGCTAGCTTAGAAACATTACTTACTTCTTATGGTTGCTAGATTTATGGACTATCTCTAGTACATTTTATATCCGAGGAAGTTAATCAATTTTATTATCTTTTACTTTAATTTTGGCTTTGACAATCGAACATAACATTGTTTCCTTTTTGAGGAATACGTTCTCTTGTTGAAAATTGCAACTTGGATTTTTGGAAAGGCTATACTAACCGAGTTAAATTAACTTAGTATAGTCTAAGTGATAAATTCGGTATTTCTATCACCGTCTAGGTTGCACGTTGCAGCAAAGCGTTTCGAAGAAGTGAACTTTCAAAATTTTATAACCTTTTATTTGACACTAGAACTTCCAAATTTTATAACCTTTCATTTGATAGCTTCAAATATTTTACATCAAACTGTCAAGGTTGACTAGGGGGTGTGTCTAGTCAGTCAGTAGACCGTGTCATTTCGAAATTTCACTACGGGGTAGCTGGCTACTTTCTATCCAGGGAAACTACCTAATAGGCTAAAGGAGGTTCCTATATTTTACTATTCAAAATAAAGTATTCGCCTGGGCCTCAAATGCTTGGTATTATTTAGGGTGTATGTGAGTATGTAATTTTTGAATGGTGACCAAGCAGACAGCGTAGTCTTCAACAGGTAATTGTTTACGTATTTCGACATTAGAATTTGAACTTAGATCCTTTTTATTTCCAAGTTTTTTTTTCTGTGTCCGTGTAACATCGATAAGGCTTGCCAACAAAAGTAAACTTGGTGGCGTCCAACCCCGACTTGGACTATTACTTATTTTGATTCAATTCCTTATTTAGTTGCAACATTACGGAACTTGATATTGGGAAAAGATAGTTTGAACCAACCCTCCCTGAGACGAGCTGAGCCTGATGTTCGATTGCAGACGGTGCTGCCTGAGCCATTACGAGGCCTGGTGACGTCCGGATTACATGGTAGACATCTGATCGCAGTTCAATTTTTCTTGGTAAATATTAACTTGTTTGTAAATCGTCGTTCAGTGCCATTTGCCAAGTATTTTTATCTTAGAATCGAACGTGATAAATTGGCATCCAACGCCAATAGTATTAGGATTACAATAGCACATAATAGCATTTCATCACCATTTTTCAACAATCTCTCTCTTTCCGTGCGCGTATAAAATCACGTTTTCCCCAACACATTCTAGATGATCTGTGTTCTGAGATAATGTTCTCTTACGCACACTCGCCTGAGGTGATACTGTGGGACTTACCAGCAAAGTTGGCATACCCATTAAAAACTCAGCTATGTTCCGGCCTGTGCTTTAGCTCATCCAGGGTCTACACACGGCCGGAGGCAGGACTTCCGGGATTGGCTCCTATTTTGGTGCCTCGCTTATGATTACTAAGATCACGCCTCGCTTGATAGTTGTGTCGTCCTAGATGGGATATAAGAAGTAGGATTGGATGTTACTCCACTCTTGCTTTGCGCTTCTTGGCACTGGTCGTCTCTTGGGTGATCAAACAATTAGACTCTTAGGTCTTTTGTGTCTAGCCCATCTGCGTCTTCCTGGGCCGTCCTCAGATCTTCGGTCGGCATTTCTGACGAACCAAGGTGCGTCAGCTGACCCCCTGATTAGTATGTTCTCTGTTCCTCTTTGCATCTTAATGTTGGATTTCGCTGCGTATCCCCAGGTCGTTGAACCGTGTATCAGTTGAGGTCTAGCTATTGTCTTTATCATAGTGACCTTAGTCTTCAGTGTCATTTGGATATGTGTCCCAATATTTAGCATAGCCATTCCATGCTAAGCCACGGTCCAGGTGCACTCCAAGGTACTTGACATCGTCGTTCCAAGGTACGTCGATGTTATTTATCCGAATGTACGGTCCGGCAGCGTTTTTCCGCCTCTCGAGGATTATGGCCTGCGTTTTGCGCTCATTCACCTTTCAGTTTATCATTCATGTTGTGAGTACGTCTGTTGCCGCCTGCAGCACAGCGCTTATCCTCGTTGTAATCTTGTGAGCAAATTGTACCATTGTATCGTCAGGTCAAAATGAAATTTGCGAGTCGCCAAATGATGGTATATTAACTATAGGGACGGTCCAAGGGCTGAGCCCTGCGGTACTCCTACTACAAGCGTCCTGGGCCTGAATATTTTGCCTTTAATTCTCACTGCATCCTTCTATCTGTAAGGTAGCTCCTTATGATCTTGATGATCCGATCAGAGTAGTCCCCTACTATCATCTTATAGTACAACCCCTAATGCCATACTCTGCCGAAGGCTCTTTCTACGTCCAGAAAGATTGCCCCTGCTGCTTGGCCATTGTTAAAGCCTTTTGTTACGTAGTCTACTATCTTTAGCAGTAATAACTCTGCTGAGTGCCCTTCCTGCAGGGGATCGTGTTAAGTTCGTTGAAATCTTCGTTGAGTCTTCTCAGGATCACTCTCTCAGCCACCTCGCTCACAGCCGAGAGGAGACTGATGGATCCTGTAATTTTCTGGATAGATTTTGTCCTTACCTGGTTTAAGTATTACGATCACCTCAGCCTCTTTCCATCTGCCAGGAAAGTGGCCAAGTCTCATCATTGCATTGATGATGTTAGCCATGGCTGTGATTCCTTTTTTTGGAAGCTTCTAGAGCATGAGGATGCTGATTTTGTCGGCATCTGGTGCTTTTCGGACTTTCAGCCTCTTTATAATGTTTGTAACCTCATCTGGTGAGGTTGGTACATCACATCTAGGCTGAATGTGTCTTTGCTCGGGGCGCCTGACTCTTTCTTGGAAATCTGCGCGTAGTTCATCATCCTTGTCAGGATGTTCCTGCCTTGGTTTTGCATGGTTTCGGCGAAGAGTTTCGCCAAAGCGCCATTCACACAGAACAGGTGCATGGTGGTGGCGTGGGACTGTCGTGGTACGGGCATGTACCACCCGCATGTTAGCCTATGAGGCAGTATATAGATATAGGTGACGTGGTACTGGCGTGATTACTCCCGCCACCGCCACGCCACTTCGAGGCCATGCGAAGCCTACATGAGTGACACTCGCCATACGACAGTCTGAAATTCAGTGTTTGTTTCTCGTCTTTTTAGAACAAGATGCGTGATGTTTTCCAATTTAATATAGAGTTTCAGCGATATTAATAGCCTCTCCTCTGGACTGACGGATTCTCTCCAATTTTGAGACTTCTTTTCAAGGTCAACGTTTACTAAACTTAATATTCTACAGAGACATTAGAAACGTCTAGACGTTCAGAGTACATGCTGAACTCCCGCATAAAGTTGAACGAAGCACAATTTTTTCCTTTATCTAACCACAAAGGATGTATGCAGTATCTCCTCTCCGTTTGTATGTCAGCTAAATTCACAAGCTCCAACATATCCTTGTTATCTTTGTCGTCCGAAATCATGTTCACTTCGCACTGACAAATGACAAATATCGGTATCCCTTCTGTGTGTATTGAGCCAGCCACGTCCGCTCCACGCTTCACGACTGCACCACGCCAGTTCCACGCCACCACCACGCACTCGTTCTGTCTGAATTGCGCCTTTTTTATAGTCTCCTTAGCCAAGATTCGTCTCTATGCGCCTCTATTTTAGGTTGTTGCTATGTTGATTTAATGTCACTCTGTCATAGAGAGACATTAGCCTTTCATATTTTCAGCTGCCTTTCCAAAATATACAGTACTTCCTCTACTCATCCATAAGACCTCCTAAGTCATCCACTGTTGTTCGGTTTAGTGATGAGCAAAGCAACACCAAGACCAAGACTTGTGTGATCTTGGTCTTGTTCTTGCACATATAGAGTATTGTTCTTGGTCTTGATCTTGCAAATTGATGTGTTATCTTGGTATTGGTCTTGCAGCAATAGTCTTACATGTCTTGCTTTTAAACAAGGCGCAAAATTAGAAAACATAATAAACAGGATAAAACAATAAAATAATCTCAGACTGTTGCAAGACTGCAAGACCGAGACCAGTCTCGCCAATCACTAGTTGGGGTTATAATGTCAGTTATTGTTATTACGTTCTTTATAGATTTTTTGATGACAAATATTTTGCATGTATATCCTCCTTGGCTTGAGCTTCTTTTCAACTCCGATGTCTTTATGACTACTGACGTTTCTAGAAAGTAGCAGATGATTTCCTGGCTTTTTGAAACAACGAAAATGTTCATCCATAAAAGGGTCAGTGAGAAAAGGGAATAAAAATTGCTAGTGGAATTGTAATTGCGAGAGACCACTACTTGTCACTTAAAAAGCTTAATCATCATTAAGAATATTTGACTCCACATTTAACCAGAAAATTCGCATGGAACCTAGTTAGCAAACAGCAAACATTACTTTATGCTGCTTAGGATTGGCTTACCCTACGATTTTATTCCACTTTTCTACGTCACGTTTGAAGATTAAATTTTCAAAAGAAGAGCAGATGATGCAGAAAATATTGACGCCTAAAAGTAAACGCAACGCATTTTTTATCCTTTCAAGGTTGTTTAGTTTTATTTTAATCCTCGGTACCAATTTAATTTAATTACTAGATATTTATCAATTAGTAGTTTTAAAAGGATATTTGTCCATCAATTTTTTAGAACAAGGTGGCAATAACTAGTCAGATTAAAACCTTAAGGGGAAACGACGACAAAAGTATACTAGAGGTGTATCGACTCGTTGTTAAATTAATATTATTTGTTAGTAATATATTATACAATATATTTTTTTTTTAGGGAGACTTCATGTTTACCACACTCATCATGTGCGAAGACATGGTGATATGGGACTCTGTGATCAAGGTCAGCAGTGTACCCACCAAAACTCTTCTTTCTGAACTGTTTTTGGACATGGCATCGCTATAACACCCGGCGTACTTCCACCTGCTATAGTTATTGTCCTATCTCATCTTTCTCTTGTCTGGCCATTTTTTAGCTGCGTTCCATGAGTCTGGGCTCTTAGTTACCGTTTATGTCACATTTATCTGGGGTCAATATAAGGTCTGGCTCCCAGTTACACTGACACCTCTCTCTTGTCCATTCAGTGGATTAGGGTTATTGCAATATCTGCAAATGACTTGCCCATCTTTTGAAGCAAGCACCAAAGGTGAACGACTTGACAGAGGTACCAACCAAAGGAAAGAAAAAAGAGCACTATGACCAGTGACACCAGCATGAGTTCTCTCCGAGTACCCGCTCAAGTAGAGATGGGGCAAAACCGGCAAATCGATACTCAAGAAAGCTACACGATGCAAAGCTGGATACTCTCGCTGCAGCTTTCAGAGAACGCAATCTAGCCACCAAGAAGTAAGAAACAAGCCAGAAGAAAGAAGCTAAAATATTAGAGTAAAGTATATTATATTTTATATAATGTTATAATTCAAAGATCAACGTTCGTAGGTTGGACGCCTCCTACGAAAGCTGAAACTAGCAACTATTCAAACCAGGAATAAGCATTTTTCATGAAAAGCAAACGAGATGGCATTGCAAAAATCAAAATTTCATAAAATGTCGGTAAATTGTGTATAAACGTTGATTGACTAATCGGCGCCTATTAGCCAGTCAACGGTATAAATAAACATTATTAAATATAGTCGTAGAAATAGGATGAGTAAAACTTCAGTATTGATAGGTGAAATTATAGGAGACAGGACCGTCTTGTGAATACTATAGAGTTCTACATACTATTTGTTCTTTGCATATTGAAAATCTAGAATTAGAGTTGTAATAGAAATAAACCAAAGAAAAGATAGAAGAACGACGATCAATGTATAAAGAGGGCACATATCCAACTGAAGAGTATAGACAAACAAGAAGAGAAACAAGGAAAATGATAAGAAAGGATCTTGAAAATTACTATGAGGAAATGGCTAAAGATATCATAGAGAAGAACAAAAATATGAGATGCTTGAAACGGAAAGAAGGTAAACAACAGATTATGGCTATTAAAAACAAAAATAAAGAAGAAGAAAGAGATAAAGACAAAATAATAGAAATGACTACGACGTTCTATGAAAACCTATATGACAAAAAAGTGGTAAAGCCAGAGGAAATTACGGAGAGAAAGGTTGTAACCGTAGGTTCAGAGGATATAGAAGATATAGACGACGAAGAGGTAATCCACGCTGTAAGTTTCATGAAGAATAACAAAAGCCCGGGTGAAGACAATGTCCTCATAGAAATGGTAAAGGAAACTCAAGATATAGTTATCACAAAGTTAACAAAACTATATAATACATGCTTAAAGGAAAGGAAGGTACCTGACAACTGGAACAATGCAGTCATGATCATACTACATAAAAAAGAATAAGAATAACAAAAAAACTGGAACACTACCAACCTCCAGAGCAAGCAGCGTTCCGCAATGGGTTCAGCACAACAGATCATCTTCTAACAATAAGGATCCTAATCGAGAAAGCAGCCGAATACAATCTACCCCTATTCATGGCCTACGTAGATTACGAAAAGGCCTTTGATAGCATAGAACACTGGGCAGTCATGAAAGAAATGGATGACGCAAGTATAGATAGTAAATTCAGGGGCCTGATTAAAAACATATACGAAAAAGCAACAGCTACAATAAGAATACACGAGGATACCCAACCAATCCCAATAAAGATAGGCATACGTCAAGGAGACATATTGTTCCCTAAGCTCTTTACGCTGGCGCTAGAAGGCGTGTTCAAACAACTTGAATGGTCAAATAGAGGTATCAACATCAATGGAGAAAGGCTAAATCACCTGAGGTTTGCTGATGATGTGGTGATAATTGCGGACAACAAAGAAGATCTTGGCAGAAGAAGAATTAGAAGAGAAATCAAAAAATGTGGGATTAAAAATGAACATGCAGAAAACTAAAATCATGAACCCTGAAGAAGAGACGATCATAAGTATAGACATCAATCAATTGGAAAACGTCAAGGAGTACATATACCTTGGACAACAAATACAATTAGGAAAAGGAAATAAAGATGTCGAAATAGAACGAAGAAGGCGTCTAAGCTGGGCAGCTTTCGGCCAACTCTCAGGGATACTAAAAAATAAAAAGATGTCTCAACGAATGCGCACAAAAGTGTTCGACCAGTGTATATGCCCTTACAAAACAGACAATACAAAAATTAAAAACAACACAAAGAGGCATGGAAAGGACAATGATGGGTATTTCTTTAAGACATAGGAAGACAAACGAATACATAAGACAACATACACAGGTCAAGGATCTAATAGAAAGGGTAACCCAGATGAAATGGGACTTAAATTACTTTTAATTTTACCAACAGAGCCTACTGGATCAGATATGAAATGCCGAATTAATTATGCATTCTGACTCCATTCTCAAAGCAGTACTTCTTTTAGTACATCCAGGCCATAAATGGAGGAATTCGGCTTCGGATATTTCTTGCTGTCACGTCTCAGATATGTTCTATGGGATATAAGTCTGGGCTACGTGGTGGCCAGTTTGCTTTTTGAATTTCGAAATCTTGCAATCTGGGGATGAGCAACATAAAGTGGCCATGATGGCATAATTACCACATAAAGGAGAGACGGCGAGAGATGGAACACCACAATAATACAATGGAGACCATGGCTGGGAGGAAGATCAAGAGGTAGACCGAATACAAGATGGTACGATGACATCAAGCGAACTGCAGGACTAAAATGGATGGAAATAGCTAAAAACCGCGAGAGATGGAAGTCGTTAAGGGAGACCTATGTTCCAAGTATGGACGCAAGAAGGTTGAAAAAAAAATGGATCACTTCACCCATTATTTATCTCTCGATAGTACATGTGTCCCCTATATTGTCTTCTTCTTTGCCTTTTTGGTTACAATTTTAATGTGCACCCCAAATGTCATGTTATCATCTATTAGCACCCCATAGATTTCTATTTCTACTCCTATTAGTATGAACCGAATATTTATTAGCTTTTTGGGTCCTATCATTATCACTACCTATGTTTTTTGAGGCGTTAATTCTAGTCTGTTAAGCTACATACAATTCAGTATCAGTGATTCCATTCACTCTATGTGCCAATTCTCCCTCGTCATCAGCTATCGCCACCAATTGCTATTGACCCAACCGTTAACTCTAGCTTGGAGAACCATAAAGTTAGTCCCATGACTAATCCCAGTAGGACTCTGCCGTATCTATCCTAATCTTTCTTTCCCTGAAATGAGATATTTTTCTCTGTAACCCGCCAATTTTTTGACTTCATGTAGCGGTATTAAACGCAGCACCCTAATTACTACTCCAATGGCTTGGGCTGTAGATCTCTTCCTTTCTCCCTAACCCAATTTAACTCAAACCAAAGCTGCCACAGTGATAGGTCCTCTCCTTCCTCTATTTCCTCTTCCAGCCTAATCCTTATCAACCCTTCGTATAGCTTTCTCAGCGTATTTAATAAACACATCGGCTTATCTGACGGGTCTTGATGTTGTTTGCCTCCTGCCCGAATTGATACCAGTCTAGATATTTTCCAATCGTCCAGGAACTCCTGCTTGCTCAAAGGTTTGGGTTGGTCTAGCTGCAGAATATCTAGTCTGCAGGAAACAACCCTTCTGCGATGCTGTTAGATCTATTTACTAGCTTTTCAGTAACAATTTTATATCCTGTGTCCTATATGTTCTGGTCGAGCTCATTACATAATTCCTGCTAATGCTTCCTCCTTTTGGTTTGTTTAATATACCTACACCATTCATTTCCGATATAGTGTTCTCTAGCTTGTTCTTAGCCTTCTCGTATAGTTAATGGCCTCATGTGATTGCATTTCCCATTCGCCATTCCATCAATAGGGAACATGTGATTTTCTTATTATCCCTCTACCCATTTTGCTAGCTATATATGCGTCATTCATAGCTTTTGTGAGAGTTTTTTTCTCATCTTGTAGGTTCCAATTCTTCAATTTTGACCATCTTTTTTGATAATATTTTCCTCTTTAAAAGAAGACTGAAATGATTGGAGAAATGTGTCGGTTCAAACATGATATTTTTCAATTCAATTAATGTATGCGCTCTATATTTACCAATCAGAGGGAACCAACAGGCAAAGCAGGAATAAAAACGTCTTTTTTATAAAAAGTGATGAACTATTTGATAACTCGAAAGAAATGTGAACATTGCCTTAGAGTACGTGCCATAATAGAACACTCTCTATTGAATCCTCAAAAAAACAGTGTCCGAATGAAAATAGTGCCAATATGTTAAGTTTCCAAGTAAAATATTGCCCTCTAGCTCCGTCTCTGATATACTACCCGTTATCAATAAATTTCTCATTATAATAATGAAAAGATTTCCTTATTTAAATATTTCGTTTGTTATTTAGGATACAAACAAATTTAAATAATTCAAAACGTTGCAAAAACGTCGCGGTTAAACGAATAGAAAACCATAAAATAGCGACGAATGTTTTGTCGGTTCAGAGAGCACCCACCGCGAAAAGGCCTCCTCGATCTTCTATGTGGTTATGGTTAAACGCTTTTGGTTAAAATTTACAAGCGAAATAACAATAATTCGTAAATAATTACCAGGTAATGAGTTTATGAGATCGTCTATGGATCGATAATGGTCTGAAAGATAATGTTGGTTTCTAAAAATCGTAAGTCACGATATTGTATATAATACCAGTCCAAACGTTCTCACCTTTTTATACATCTTTTTCTTGGATCAGACGTAAAATGCCGAATTTCATCCTTTCATTATAATTAATCATGCATTCTGATTCCATTTTCAAAATAATACTTCTTTTAGCATATCGAGGCTATATATGGAGGAATTCGGCTTTGAAAGTTTCTTGCAGTCACGTCTCAAATAGGTTCAATAGGATCTAAGTCTGAGCTACGCGAGGGCCAGTTTGCTTTTCGCACGTGGCTGGTAAAAATCTTGAAATGTGTGGATGAGCAACATAAAGTTGACATGACGCCCATGCCTCCCCTTAATTATTATTAATTATATTCTTTATAGTTTTTTGACAATATCACAATTTTTACAATCACATAAAAAATTACTGTTAATTTTGCAAACAGAGCCTACTAGATCAGATATGAAATGCCGAATTAATTATGCATTCTGCCTCCATTCTCAAAGCAGTACTTCATTTAGTACATCCAGGCCATAAATGGAGGAATTCGTCTTTGGATATTTCTTGCTGTCACGTCTCAGATATATTCTACGGGATACAAGTCTGGGCTGCGTGGTGGCCAGTTTGCTGTTTACATTTCGAAATTTTGCAATGTGGGGATGAGCAACATAAAGTGGGCATGATGGCATAACTACCACATAAAAAATTGCTTTTAATTTTGCCAACAGAGCCTACTGGTAAACTTATTTTTTTATATATATATTGGCAATCATATAGAAATGTTTACGACAATTTTGAAACATTGCTATTGACAACAAAAGTTTAATCAATATTTTTGTCTAATCCAAACTAACCAAAACTAACGTTTTATGAAAATATCCTATTAAAATATTTCAAGAGCTTTTTTTGGTGAGGTGTGAAAATGCTCTCTTACGCAACCCCTCGGGTGAGGTTAGTGTGGGACTCTCCACTATGAGCCTACCCGCTAAAGGCACAGCATCCTTCTCCGAATGCCTGAGCACTCTTGCATCATCCTTCCTTGGCGTGTTGGCTTTCTTTTCAATAGCGAAAAATAAAATGAATATCTCAACCTTCATTTTCCGACACATTTCTATTTTACTAAAATTCAATATAACCTGGCCGAATAGTCCTGGCATCTGAGGCCGAAAACAATTTAAAAGAAGAAATATATTCTGCCAAATTAGCGGCTAGTAATGTGTTTACACGTTTAGGTTATGCCAATAGAGCTACCAAATTTTTGACATATCGATTTTTCCTCAAAAAAAAAAGAATGAACCTTACCTCATTTTTAAATTGCTGTAATTTGAAAATGAATTGAGTTATCGTGATGAGCTTTCCAAATCCTGGAAGGTCGTTTCATTACAATATTGCTTCGAAGTGGCGCTTTGCGCTAACAAGAATATTTGGTTAATATACAGGGCTGAGAGGACAGTAGTCCAAAAATTAAAAAAGTTAAAGCTTTGCATTGTCAGTACTTATTAGTTTTATTACATAATTACAAAATTAGTGCTACACACCGATCTCCATATATGGATAAGCACAAAGCGATCCAAATCATACTGATTCATGCACCTTCAGATGTAAACAAAATAAGGTAGTTCTGAGACTGCGCAGTTTCAATTAGCAGGTTATCGATCGATTCCACGTGTTTCATCACCGCATGGCCGCGAATAAGCGACAGGTCCGGATTTTAAGAATTTGGAAAAATATTTTTGCCGTTGTATATATTACCACAAATTTAAAAGCAAGTTGATAGATGATATATTTAAGACAAAAATTGCAAATCATTGGTTTTTAAAAGAAATAGAATAGACCAACCGATAAAATATACAACTTTTGCTATTTTTTCCGAATCTTGCTTTGTTTTGGAGACAAAAAAAAATAAAAACTATTTCTTTCCTCGTCCCTGGGCGACACAAAAACCAATTAAAAAATGTAAAAATATGACAATAAGTATATAATTATGTTTAAGGAATAAACCATTGATAGGTATGCAAAAAAATACTACCAAATATTTTGGTACCTACCTCATTTTTACATTCTTTATGTGTGGCATGCATTTTTTTTGTTAAAAATATTAACTAGTTTGCCCAAAATGATTTTATGACCAAGAAAATTTGAATGATTTATACTGTAAAATCTGGTGTAACACAGGCGCAGCACTGAAACTTGTAAATTTTCAAATATATATATTTTTTAAAATCATCCCTTTGATACAAAAATATTAAAAAATGGAAGCACCTCCTAATAAAACCCTTTTTATATGCGTTTACCTTAAATTTTACTTTCTCTTTAAGTTAGTCTTAAATAGGTACTACTTTTAAAAGAGATTTGTAATGTTAAAGTATTTTGCATTCACACATTACATACCACAATCTGTAGGCAAGAAATACACCTTTTTTAGTTTTTTAAAATATAAATTTTTGTTGCATTGAATAGCTAAAATAACTTTGGGGCAAAGAAAGGTTTATTAAAACAAAACATCATGATATAAATGTTTTATTTACATTAACTTACATTAGGTAGTAGTAGTAGTCTATTTGGAAAAAGCCAATAATACAAAATATGTAGGTAGTATGTACCAAGATACAAAATTCTTAAGACTATACACATGTCTAAATGCTCATGAAAACCTTAAAACATTTAAGGGTAATTAGGAAGATTCCTGAGAAGTGAAACTGATTATTTTTTATTACAACAGTGAAAAAAAAATCGATAAATATTTTTTTATTTCCACTAAATATGAATATTACGAGAGCTATGCCAGTTTTTAGTTTTGTATATATAGATATACTATGCATGGTGTGACGTAATAATTCATGTGTATTGTGACGTCATAAGCACATTTCAAGGCTTATCTGCCTCATTTTTCGCCTTATGAAAAAAAGAAAAAACAGGTGTTCACTTAGTTTTCATGGGCTATCGAAAAATTGATGAAACTTCCTCATTGTTCCGTATACCTGTTTCTGCTATTTTAATAAATTTTTTTAAAAATATTTTACAGACTGTTCTATAGCTTCAATATAGAAATAATCCGTGGGGAAGCTTTAACATTTTTTTCCAATTTTTACTCCCTTCTTTTATTTTTTCTTTACCTTTACAGATAGAAAAGACATACAAATTGTACTTTACGTCACTCACTACACTTTTCTGTCCTAAATTTTTAAAAGAAGGGGGTAAATATTGGAAAAAAAATTAAAGCTCCCCCAACGGATCATTTCTATATTATTGAACCCATATATGTAGTATTCTTAATAGCGAACGCCTGTATTGCTTGAACACTTTTTTCAAAAAACCGCCACACCGCAAATGGACATGGAGAAGTCCAAAGGTTCAACCAAAAACGAGATCGATTTTATCCTATCCAACTTTCGTGAATACGGCAGGGATGTGACCATTTTGAACCGAGTGGACACGGGGAGCGACCACAGAATGGCCAGGGCCTGCTTCCGATTAGATATCAGGAAGGAAAGAAATAAACTTATTAGTAAACCCTGGTTTCCGACCAGAGATGAGTTGGAGGCAAGGAAAGAAGAATACCAAAAAGAAGTCACACATCGACTTGAAACGGAAGACGCTGTTGAAGGAATGGATGTCAACCAAGTAAATGAGAACATAAAAGCTGCTCTACATAATGCAACAAAAAAGATCTGCTCCATGACCAAGAAACAAAACAACTCAAAACTTAGTATCCACACTCGCCAATTGATGGAACAAAGAAGGGGAATAGAAAAAGGTACAGACGAACACAGACTCCTAAACAAAAGAACAAAAAAGGCTATTAGAACAGACATAAGAAGACACCATACCAAAATAATACACGAAACCATCGAGAATAACGCAAATATGAGGGTTCTCAGACCTAGATTGTCAAAGGGAAGGAACGAACTAAGGAAGATAAAGAATAAACAGGAAATAGTTATGTCGGATCCAAAAACGATTTCTGAATCCATCGAAGCATTTTACACAGAACTGTACTCACCATCTACAAATAACGCAGATGAAGATCCAAATATCTCAATTCAGGTAACGAACGTAGGTTCAGAGGAGATGCCCGATATATTCCTGGACGAAATAAGAAAAGCCCTAAAGAGTATGAAAAACGGCAAGTGCCCTGGTGAAGATGGAGTCACGGCAGAAATGTTGAAACTGGGGGGAAGCAACCTCGAAAAGAGAGTCCAGACCCTTTTAAATAAATGTCTACACGAGAGTAAAATACCAGAGGAATGGTATAATGCCGAGGTAGTGCTCCTGTTCAAGAAGGGCGACCTAACGAATATAGAAAACTACCAACCAATCAGTCTGCTGTCGCATATCTATAAACTTCTCACCAAGATCATTACAAACCGCCTTTCAAATAAATTAGACTTCTGCCAGCCAGTGGAACAAGCGGGTTTTCGCAGCGGATACAGCACAATTGATCACTTGCAAATACTTCGCACAGTCATAGAGAAAACAACAGAATACAACATACCCATAAGCCTAGCATTTGTAGACTTTCATAAGGCGTTCGATTCTATAGAAACATGGTCCTTTTTAAACGGTTTAAATAACGCCAGAATAGACTCAAGGTACAGCGCACTTATAAAGAATATCTACCAAAAAGCAACAATGCATGTGAGAATCAATGATAATACTACGACGGGAAAAATAAAATTAAACCGAGGAGTCCGCCAGGGTGACACCATATCACCAAAGCTGTTTACACTGGCTCTGGAGGAGGTCTTTAAAACAATACAATGGCAGGAAAAAGGTCTAAAAATCGATGGATCGTATCTTACTAATTTACGATTTGCAGATGACATAGTCCTCATCTCAGAAGACCCGTACGAGTTGAGAGCAATGCTGCAGCAGCTGAACGAGGCATCTAAAGCTATAGGTTTAAAAATGAACACTGCAAAAACCAAAATCATGAGTCCAGACCAACTGTATATATC
>MU184405.1:88640-117983 GCA_016904865.1 Pissodes strobi | reverse complement strand
TCGGTCATACTATTAAATTGGGAAAAGAAAACCAAAGAGCAGAAATATCAAGAAGAATTGGACTTACTTGGGCCGCCTTCGGCAAACTCCAACATATTTTTAAAAATCAGGAAATCCCTATAAACCTAAAACGTAAGGTATACGACACATGTATTCTGCCCGTGGCTACTTATGGCCTCGAAACAATGGCCATCACAAAACAAAGTGCAAACCGATTAAGACGAACACAGAGAGCGATGGAGCGCGCTATGCTTGGGGTGTCCTTGCGAGATAGAATAAGAAGCGAAATAATCAGGAGGAAAACGCAGGTGGCTGACGTCATATCACGTGTAGCAGAGCTGAAGTGGCGTTGGGTAGGTCACGTCGCAAGACAGCAGGACGAAAAATGGACTGTCAAGGTAATGCACTGGAGACCCAGGAAGACCAAGCGAAGCAGAGGTAGACCACAGAGACGCTGGATAGACGACATTGTGGAAGTGGTGGGAAAAAACTGGTTTCGAATTGCTAGAGATCGGCAGACGTGGAAGAGATACGAAGAGGCCTATGTCCAGAAGTGGATGGAGGAAGGCTGATGAAGAAGAAGAGATATGTAGTATGTAAAACAATTATTAAAGATCTCTTAAAATAGCAGAAACAAGTATGGGGAACAATTACCCATTTAAGGATCTAAAAAAAAAACTGTTTAGAGCATCAAAGCTCCCCAACAAAGTAAATTGAAATCCATGCTACCTATAAAAAGACTCTTTTAATACAAAATGATAAAACTAAATAAACTCACTGCTATTTATGCAAATCAAACACCGTTGAGTATTTTCTTTGACCTTGGCAGTTGACGCCATTGTCTTTTAAGGTCTTTTGTCTTTAAATCCTATTCCTAACGTCTACACCAACTTATACACTAATAACGAACTATTATAATAATAAACTAATCTAGATGTCCAGGAGTAAATTAGTTATTTTCAACGAAAACGATAATATAAATCACTCAGACGCACGTACGTACTTTAATAAGTGAACGAAACGAAACGCCGAAACCCATACGGCAAACACAGAAAAAAGAATTATTTCAAGCGCAAGCAGCAAGCAAGGTCAGAGAAATTTGATAATATTTTTGATTACCGAACTGTAAAAGCTTTATGAGCTGATTTCGTTCTGTCGCTTCTCGGTGTTTGTGCGCATGAGTAAAATTATCCTATTTTCAGTTCTGTCCGACGCAGAACCCGGTTTTTTTCCCCATGATTGGTACGATTTTTCGACGCATGCAGACGTTTTGTGCTTATCCATATATGGAGATCGGTGGTGCTACATGATGAAAACAACGAAAATATAGCAAAAAGTTAGGTTAAGTTAGTTCTCTGCAACTAATTTTAGTAAAATGAAAATTAAAATTTGCCAAAGATTAATTAAAAATGAAAACGGTATAAAAAAATCGAGTGCAGGCAATAAGATTTGAACCCGAGTCGTCCGGGTCAGATCCGTTAAAATGAACTAAAGAGTGGAGTTCACTTAGGTGACCCGGGTTTAAATCTCACTGCTGCGTGCACTCGTTTCTTTATGTTGTTTTACAAATTTATTTTTATGTTTTAACTTAAATTTAAACTCCTGCTGTCATATTTTTAATGGCGATGTTCTTCACCTTCTTATTATTATGTTCTAGGTGAGAAAGGAGAGAGTAATCACTCCCACTACCTCCCGATACCTACGCCCTTGGACTCGAGGCATTTTACGTTCAAAAGTAGCAAAATTTACATATAACTTTTACCGTATTCGACAAATTAATAGCAGAAGTTAGGATGAACTTGCAGAGTTATCGAGTAAACTTCCACCGCTAATAGATATCAGCTGTCTCGATGCCGCATTTAGAGAAGAGTTGCTTAAGGAATGCGATTAATTTAATTAATCTCAAAACTGCTTTATTGTCGATATTCACCTTTTTATTATGTGGCAAAATTTACCGATAACTTTTACCGTATTTGGGAAATTAACCGCGGAAATTAGGGCAAACCTGCAGAGTTATCGAGTAAATTTCAGTAGACGTCTCCCGTAACACATCAGAGGGCTTCAGAGTTGCGCGCGCATTACATTGCTGACCAACACCATATCTTTAGGGTCTAGCAAATTGCTGTCAACTGGTCCGTAGCTCAATGGTTGGACGCTGCGTCTGCGATACGCCGGCTCGGGTTCGGTTCCAGTGGTAAGACATGTTTTTTTTTTTATTTTTAATATTATTTGTAAAGTTTTTTTCTTCATTTTGGACATGCCTTGGGTTAGTTTTAGTTAGTTTCTGTTGGTTGCGCCCCCGTAGCGAGCGAAGGGTCATGCGTGAAGCGTAATGTCACTAATTGGGCGCCACTTTGTGATGAATTAAACAGTTTTGCGTCACTTAATAATGATATACTAGCTCAGTCGCCAATTTGTAAGGATAAAGCGAAAGTTAATTTATGTAGTTTATTTAAATATGAGATTCTTTTTCACTGAGGGTGTGAGTTGTCTCTTTCATTAATTATATATATTTTTTTAATTGTGGGCGCCAGAGTTCTCAGAGACAATGCAAGCAGAAAATGAATACTTAGATATCAATAATTATAAAGATAAGAATATTAAAAAGTTGCACTTATAATTCGCGTCTTACAGAACCCGATCCCGTAATAAAGTAAACAAAATATTTTTTAAAACAACAATGTATATTAATTTAACAGTTAATTCACAATTATGAGTTATGATGGTATCATGTAAAATGAGGATTATCAATACAATTAAATTACAATTTAAATTATTTGATATTTATGTTTTGAATAAATTGACTAGCAATGAGAATTAAAACTAATGTAAAATATTTAAAAAATTGACTGAATAAGTAAGATGATTACAATGGTCTGTACAAATATATTGCTCTTCGGATTGGCTAATACTTAGCTTGTCCAACTATCCCGTAACCATGCAACCGTATTGGGACTTCTACTGTAACCTGCTTCTGGCTATTCCCAAGTTCAATTAACTTAAGGACATCTAGGACTTAAAGGTTGTGGGTATCTGTTCCCTCTGTCAGTTTGCTAGGGCGACGTGGATGGACAGCTGATGCTCTTTCCCAGTCGACTCGTGAATTGTATACATGGAAGAGAAAATAAGCTAATTTTACACCAATGTGTAATTACACCTCAATTAATTAGAGACAAAGATAAGGTAATCACTATCTCGCATTGAGATAGGAATTTAGATAAAAGATAAAGAAAAAAAAACAGGTAAATTCACACTTGTTAGCCTAACCTCTCATAAATGCAAATTAACGTCGATACATCAGTGTTAACACGTGACAGCGCAAGTGCTAATAATTATTTGCTTGATGTTACAAATAAATTGAAATTTTAATGAAATAAGCCTGAAAAAGAAAATATTATAACCAACAATACTATGAGAAAAAATTCAGAGAAATTCTACTAAAAATTCAATTCACTACCTTTACAGGAATATATAAAATCCACTCCGAGAATCTCCCCAATAATACTGTTCAGTTTAAATGAAAATACGTAAAATAATATGCGTATGAAATAATTTCGTTCTCTATAAATTTGGATTAAACCATTATCAAATTACATGAATTTGACTAATAAGATACGCAATTATCCACCAGCAAATCGATATTTAACCCGATGGTCACTACAAAAATTAAGATTACTGAAGTTGTAAATTAATCGAAAGTGTAATACAAAAATGCTAAATTCTTGCTTAAGCGAAATATGATTAAGCGAATCAGAAACAATTATTAATTATCTATTTGAAACATTAAAAGATTAGTGAAATATATGCAAGATGAATAAAATATTTCAAGATCAAAAAATTAGCACTTACCGAGTCAAACGATGCCACAAAGATAAACGACCTTTCCTTTTTAATTTAAGACGTTCAACGAATTCTGATTTTCGATGTTCTCATTCGATAGTTTAAATCATGTGACAACCGCTATAGAATAAGCAGCGACAAACTAAGGAAATACTCAACATACGCTAAATATTGTAATCTATTATAGATTAAATGCTTAAATTGCAGGTATTAAATAGCGTACTACGCCCTTCAATTGCCAACTACATGAGACAAGCCCGTTTGCGAATAGATGTCACTCACTCAGTATAGATACAACGACACGAATCCTCAAATTATGGATATAAACCAGTGTACCTGTTCTTCTTAAATAATTAGTTGTGCGAAATATACCCATTTGCGAACAGATGTCACTGGCGATTCATATCCCGTACATCGACAACCATTGATCATTAAACAGAATTTAGTGGAGCGGAATAACTTATATTCTGTTACAGTTATATTAGACATTTTTGTCAACAATGTGACGCGCGCGCAACTCTGAAACCCTCTGATGTGGTACGGGCAACGTCTTGTGTAAATTTCCGGCGATGATGGATATCAACTGACTCGATGCTGCATTTAGAGACGAGATGCATAAGGAATGCGATTAACTCAATTCATATCAAAACTACTTTATTGCCGATATTCACATTTTTATTATTATGTTCTAGGTGGAAATGGAAAGAGTAATCACTTCGACTGCCTCCCCATATCTACGCATTTAGATTCGAGACATTTTGCGTTCGAAAGTGGCAAAATTTACCGATGACTTTACCGTATTTGGCAAATTAACCAGATAAGTTAGGGTAAACCTGCAGAGTTATCCGAAAGTCGCAAAATTGACCAATAACTTTTACCGTATTCGACAGATTAATAGCAGAAGTTAAGGTGGGCCTACAGGGTTATCGAGTAACTTCCGGTGATGATGGATATCAACTGTCTCGATGACGCATTTAGAGAAGAGGTGCTTAAGGAATGCGATTAATTCATTTCATCTCATAACTCTTTTATTGTTGATATAACTGAAATACTAAAAGTGATTTACTGTTTACTAATTTACTAAAATGCAATTCTATTCAATTTAAACATTTAGAAAAACTCCAGCGACATAATCGCATTATAGAGCAGTTTGTTTTAGAAATAGATCTCTTTTGATTGCACCGGGTCTCCTGATATTATATATTAATTATATTAGAATATTATCGAAACGTCGTCGATATATGGTGGTATCGATATTTTTAACGATATGTCATTCATTTCTTAATTTTAAAGGAGATGACAGTTCACAAGATGCATTCCGTTTAATACTGGTCAAAACAATTGGGCGGGACTTGGAGCCTTTGCTTACTATTTTAGAATGTCTAATATTCCACTTCACGCATGTCCCTCCGCTCGCTTCGCTTGCTACGCACAGCCAACAAAATCTAACCAAAACTAACCGAAGGTATGCCCAAAATCAAGAAAAAACTTTTACAAACATAACCTAAAAAATCACTCTTTGCCTACTGCCGAAAATTGATCTTGGGGCGCCGCGCGCCGTATTACAAACAGAGTATCTAACCACTGGACCACTAGGCCTGCTGAGAACAATCCATTTATCAGACAGACATTCTAGAATAGTAAACAAACTCTCTAAGTCCCCGCCCAATTATTTCGACTAATAGTAACCGGAATGCATCTTGTGAACTATCCGCTCCTGATTTTAACATTCGTCGATAAAGTAGGGATGGTAACGATATATCGATATAGTGAATATACCGATTTATTTAGAAGAACAAAACATTCGCAATGCATTCTAGAAAGTTCCGGGACTTTTTCTTGTATAAATAATTGCAAAATATACATATCCTTAGTTCCTTAAATTGAGAATGGTTTTATTTGAATTCGATACCTATCACACCCTCTATTATTTGGCGAGCAAACACAAAAGCTACGTTATTCAAGCTTCTTGTTTTACGTATAGATTTCTTGTAATCGCGTTTCCTAAGCAAATTAAGAATAGGTTTCGCATATTTTCACCAATTTCTTGGTTTGGTATCCAGAATATATCAGGCATGGTTTGCGCGAGAGCTGGTAATATATCTATCATAAAAACTACCAGCAATATACGTTGGTTGGAGCTTACAACCTCAATTTAGGCAGGAAATTTTAATAAATGCGACGGTTGCTGATTTATAATAATGAGCATGGTACGTAACGATAATCCAAACAAAACTATAAACTATTGCAAAAGGCTCGGCACAGGCAAAAATCATCCGGTTTCCCCCGGCCTGATACCGGCGTGAATGAGGATTTTTCCTGGCTAGGACGTTCGATTCTTCCTTGGAAAGAAACAACGGTCCCAGAACGATAGCCACGTGTCCCCCAATGGCTTGTGCTGGGGATGCCGTCCCGACCAAGAAGGAAAGTGGATTATCTCAGTTTAAAGTTTAAACTGCGAATAACATACATTTACAGGTGCCTGCTGACTGCTTGACACCGCAATCACTACCTGCAAGCTTGTTACCGCCTGGTGATCAAAAGTCTGCATACAAAACTGATTCTAAATGTAGATTTTAAACTTCATAAACGCTTCTGTAGTCCCCCAGGTTATCCAATATTTTTCTTTTATTTTGAGTCAGCTAATATCTTTGATAGGTCGAATTTGGATTAGCATAATGGCACCTCGCTCGACCCCCTAAGAACAAAATTAACACTGGATCATTTACGCACGAGGCAGTACTTCCAATTATTACCTGCATTGACTGAGCCAATAGGTTCGAGACAAAGAGACATATAGTAGTATATGGTGCCACCTATATGTTGTATATGATTATACAAAAGGGAAGATCAAAGTGGCTTTCGTTTTTCTATATTCCCAAGCATATCCATGGGTTACACCTAACGCTTAAAAATTCAGACACTGCGAACAAATAACTAATATTAATGCTGTAAAGGAAATAAGCAATTCACCTAAACGCCTTATTTGGTATAAATTTCCTTTCTATTATCTAAGCCCATAATGATCACTACAATATACGCGGAAAATAAAATTCCGACCTATCGAAAAAATTCACTTTCACATTCATTATATTCTCAGCGAATGATGTGATTTTCTAGGCAGCCTTTAAATTGTTGCAGAAAAGCCTGCTGAATTATATGTTCGGATCTTTAGTTCCGCGTAGTTTAGCCTTTTTAAGGAAATAATGACCATTTAAATTTAAACGCTGAATAATTTCGAGGTTGCATGTAGGTACGGCCTATAATATTAGTCTTAGGTTAGCAACTATTTGCTACATCAAGACATCATCATTATTCTGTATTATCAAAACAAAAGGAAAACTTTACGCCATGAATAATACAAGATGTGAATCCTAATACAAAATATATCTATAGATTGGGTGTCTAGTCTAAATCACTTTACTAAAAGAAACATTTTTAATGCCAGGAAGCAGAATGCAGGTTTGATTCATCGGGTGAAGGAGTGAAAAGGGCAAAGTGAAAATTGCACAATGGGAAATAACGTGAAATATAACTGGCATAAAGCTGACTAGTAACTGACAATACACGTAAAGCATTAAAAATTAGTATTCATTAAGTAGTACCAGTCTACCTTATTAGTCTTATTATTCCATCTACAAACAATAAAATCCTGCAAATCTTCTATTTAACGAGTCGTTTGTTTGAAATAATTTTTCAAAACAATTAAATTTAGCGATGTGAACGTCCCGACATTCATGCTAAAATACAATTTAGTCGCGATGGGCGCTTCCTCTTTACAGAAGAAAAAAATAATAATTTAGATTATTTTTAATGAATGGGAAAACGGTGTAAGGTTATTGTTAGAGTTCGCGAAATGATTGTCTGTCTTGCAGCAATGAACCTGCTCTTTCTCAAGGTTTTCTCTTTTTCAAATTTTATCGGCGGAATCCGAAGAGAGAGACAATAGGAAGACGATATTAGAGTTTGCCAGTACCGAAACAGAAATATTTTAAATTTTAAAATAATAAAAATGTTTGTGAAGTGAAAGATGCGTATACCCAAAATCCTTGGTGCCTACCACTATAGATATGTAATCACATGAAAGAGTGGGATAGCACGTCGTCTATTGGCGCCGTTGCATAGCAACTGATGGAGAAGGGGCGGTCCAATCAGTAGCGTATCACCTCAATTTCTGGTTATTTTTTTAGTTCTATCCATCTAGCGTATCTATATTAAACTTGTGGATCTCTGAAAAAGGATATTTATCAATAGCCAGTAATTTGAGAAATTGAGCAGAATCTTATTACAGCCAATAGAGTAAAACGGTCTTGGCATTCATATCTTGGTTTTGCATTCGTTATACAAACGTGACTTCTTCCGCTTAAACTGTGAGTAAAAAATTTGGGGCTGTCGTCTAAATGTCCAATTGTCGCTGTTGCGTGTAGAAACTGACATTTCGGCCTATAGTGCTTAATATATAAATATATATAGAATTTTTAAAAGAATTAGAAATACTAAATCTGATAACATTTTTGAAAAATGTAAAGATATGACAACACTGTCTTATTTTTGAATTATCAGTACTTTTTATTCTTTCGTAGTAAATTTGGTTACAATTTGATCAGCGGTTCTCAAGATATTTAGTCGTTTCCTAAGCTGCGAAATCCGATAAGATCTCATCTCCATGCTCTTCTATGCGATGCTGTTGAGTGATATCTTGGGATATGGCAATTTTTTTCATAAAATGCGTGGCTGAGGACAACAATTCTAAAAACACAAAAATTTACCTATGGATCAAGCAGTACTTTTTCTATAAATTACAATTGTTCCCAACAAATATTTTATTTCCGCGCGGGGAGACTCATGCAACGAGCTCTCCAACTGGTAAAGAGATGGTGCCAGAATAAAACGCTCAGAGACAACGCAGAAAAGGCTGAACTGACAGTTTTTACGAAGAAGCGCTGGCTGGGAGAAATTCTTCGGACCATCAACTTGTTCGGCCAGCCTCTGAAATATAAAGGTTCAACCAAGCATCTCGAGGTCATAAAGGACTCTAAATTGACCTGGAAGGAACAGACATACAGCCGCATCAAGAAGACGAATGATGCTTTATGGCCTTAAAAGCTCTTGAATGCGCCTAGGGCCTACAAACGAGGATTATCCGTCGGATTTATTCCGTATGCCCCATTACCACCTACGAGGCCATCGTATGTTGGACCGGCACGCAAATGGCCACGTCTCTAGGGCTAGTTATACTACGGATCCTATGGGGGCGTCACTCACCAAGGTTCTTAAGGGACTTACTGGTCTGCCGCCCTTCCACGTATTCCGTCCATGAGGGCTACATATACAGACTAAAAGATATCTGTCCCGGATGGAGAATCTGGAGGAGAGCGGTTCATGATTGTCTGGAACACTTACTGAGGACCCCAACACTTCTTATTCTGTCTTTGAGTAATACTCGAAGCATTTTACACATCCTCTGATTTTTTTTATGTTGGTTTAACTATTTGCGTTCATCGCTTTGCCATTCTGCATATCCTATTGCCACTATTTATAAAACATCTCTGATGCTTGTAATGTCAATGATCTCCACATTTCTCACATTCTCTTTAAGTGACCGCTGTCTTTGCGGTCATTCTATGTCCTTTTCGTTTTTATAATCGTTTAGTTTCACTCACTGTAATCACGCCTACCTACCTGACTTGCCCAACATCACTTCTATTATGACTTCACTGAACCACACACTCGACTCATGGATCTTTTTGTCTGTCTACATGACCTGCTCACCGCCACTTCTTCTACAACATCTCTAGTCCATCTTCTTTCTCTGATCCCCTCGTTTCCTATTCTATCACTAAGTGATATTCGAAGCATTGCGGTCATCCTCCTCCCTTTTGCTTATATTCATGTACCATTATGCCGACCGCCACTTGTTTTTAGACTTCTCCAATCCTTGCTCTTTCTCTATTCTCCCTGTTCCTCATTTTGCTTCTAAGTGACCCTCCGAGCACTGAAGAGCTCTTTTTGTCTTTCTGTAACTACCGCCATCCTGTCTGGCTACCTAACAAATTCACTTTTGTCATCTCCAATCCTTGTTCTTTCTCTAGTCTTCTACCCCCAGTTTCTTATTCTGTTTCCTTCCTAGGTGATGTCACAAGCATAGTAGACATCGTTCACTTCTATTTGTCCTTCTATAACTCTTCACATCTACGTTTCGTCTTCTTGTCTGGCGACCTAACAAGTTCACCTTTGTCATCTCTAATCCTTGTTCTTTCTCTAATCTTCTACATGCAGTTTCTTATTCTGCTTCCTAAGTGATGCATCATGGTAATCCTGCACTTCTATTTGTCTTTTTATAGCTCTTCACTACTACTCTTCATTTTTCTGCCTAACAAGTTTACCGTTGTCATCGCCTAATGGAGCATCTGGAAGAGAGCAGTTCATGATTTTTCGGAACACTTATTGAGGACCCCGACACTTCTTATTCTGCCTCTGAGGAATACTTGAAGTATTTCACACATCCTATGATTTTTTTTTCGTTTATCTATTTGCGTTAATTCTTCCATCGCTCTGCCATTCTACATATCCTGCCCATGGTCACTATTTATAGAACTTCTCTGATGCTTGTAATGTCCCTGAGATCCACATTTCTCAATTTCTCTTTATGTGACCGCCATCTTTGCGGTCATTCTATGTCATTTGGTTTCACTCACTGTAATCACGCCTAACTACCTGATTTGCCCAACGTCACTTATTTCATAACTTCACTAAACCCCACACTCAACTCATGGATCTTTTTGTCCATCATCCATCAGCCTGCCAGTCTACATGACCTGCTCACCGCCACTTCCTCTATAACATCTCCAGTCCTTCTTCTTTCTCTGATCCCCTCGTTTCCTATTCTATCATTTAGTGGTATTCGAAGCATTGCGGTCATCCTGCTCCCTTTTGCTTACATTCATATACCATTATGCCGACCGCCTCTTGTTCTTTGACTTCTCCAATCCTTGCTCTTTCTCTAATATCCCTATTCCTGACTCTGTTTCTAAGTGATTCTCCGAACATTGAAAAGCTCCTTTTTACCTTTCTGTAATTCTTCACGTGGAACTACCGCCATCCTGTCTGGCTACCTAACAAATGCACCCTTGTCATTTCTAATCATTGTGCTTTCTCTAGTCTTCTACTCCCAGTTTCTTATTCTGTTTCCTAAGTGATGCTCCAAACATAGTAGACATCGTGCACTTCTATTTGTCGTTCTATAGCTCTTCACATCTACGTTTCGTCTTCTTGTCTGGATACCTAACAAGTTCAACTTTGTCACTGTAATCACGCCTACCTACCTGATTTGCCCAACATCACTTCTTTCATGACTTCACTGAACCCCATACTTGACTCATGAATCAATGAGACCATCGGATGTTGGACCGGTACGCAAATGACCACGTCTCTAGGGCTCAGTTAGACTACAGATGCTTTGAGGACGTCACTCACCAGGGCTCTTAAGAAGCTTACTGGTTTGACACCCTTCCACGCATTCCTGAAGCATGCGTCCATGAGGGCTGCATACAGACAATAACATCTCTGTCCCTTAGGGGCAATAGGAGCCCGACTAGAAAATCTGGAGGAGAGTGGTTGATGATTGTCCGGAACACTTACTGAGGAACACTTCTTATTCTGTCTCTGAGTAATACTCGAAGCATTTCACACATCCTATGGGTTTTTTTTTATTTTCGTTTAACTATTTGCGTTCATCTTCTATCGCTCTGCCATTCTATATATCCTGCCCATTGCCACTATTTATAGAACTTCTCTGATGCTTGTAAAGTCTCTGAGATCCACATTTCTTACTTTCTATTCTATAGCTAAGTGATATTCAAAGCATTGCGGTCATCCTGCTCTCTTTTGCTTACATTCATATACCATTATGCCGACCGCCACTCGTTCTTTGACTTCTCCAATCCTTACTCTTTCTCTAATCTCCCTATTCCTCACTTTGTTTCTATGTGATCCTCCGGGCATTGAAGAGCTCCTTTCTGCCTTTCTGTAACTCTTCACGTGGAACTACCGCCATTCTGTCTGGCTAGCTGACAAATTTACCTTTGTCATCTCTAATCCTTGTTCGTTATCTAGTCTTCTGCCCCCAGTTTCTTATTCTGTTTCCTAAGTGATGCTCCAAGCAGAGTAAACATCGTGCCCTTCTATTTCTCCTTTCATATCTCTTCACATCTACTTTTCGTCTTCTTGTCTGGCTACCTAACAAGTCCACCTTTGTCATCTCTAATCCTTATTCTTTCTCTAATCTTCTACATACGGTTTCTTATTCTGCTTCCTAAGTGATGCATCAAGCATTACAGTCATCGTGCACTTCCATTTGTCTTTTTATTGCTCTTCACATCTACTTTTAATTTTTTTGTCTGGCAAGTTCACCTTTGGCATCGCTAGTCCTTCTTCTTTCTCTAGTCTTCTACCCCCAGCTTCTTATTCTCTCTCCTAAGTGATGCTTCAGACATTAAGAGTCATCTGTACTTCTATTTGTCCTTCTATAACTCTTCACATCTACTTTTCGCTTTCTGATCTGGCTTACTCCCATTCCTGATCTGAATCAAGTAGACCTTTCAGATTACTCGTGCCCAATTGAGGACGGATCGTAGCCCATGTCCGGCTTATGGGATTGTCAAGTACACAGACGGCGCCAAAGGGATAGTGGTATTGGAGTGGGTGTGCTTGCTTCTCTTCTTGGAATTTATGCAACTGTGTTCCATGCTGAAATGCAAGCGATCCTCAAATAATGCAAGGACATCTACATTTGCTCAGACAGCATAGCTGCTCTGTGGCCCCTTGTTTCTGACAGAGTTCATTCTGAGTTGGTGGCTGAGGGTAGGGACCTCTTGAAGACCTTGGCCGGACATAATAAGCTGACCCAGTATGGTATGGATTCCGGGACACTCGAATGTCCCGGGCAACGGGGAAACCGACCGTCTGGCACGACTGGGTTCCTCAATACGTCCAATGGGACCAGTGCCTATAATAGCTATATTCTACATTGAATGGTCCAGCGATGAAGAAGGCTAGGTTTCTCTTGGAAGACTCAGCGTCTGGTAGGGTGAAGGCTTTCATGGTGTTGATAGAGCACTACCGATTAAACTGACAGCCTTTTAACATTCATTCACTCCTTCATATCGTTTATTTTAGTTGTTAATTCGAATTTTGTCTGCTTATACGAACATTTGTAAATAATAATATTGTCTGAAAAATAATGTAATAAAGCATTTTCCTATATTAGCAAAATAGTGTTAAACATCTCCCGAGCATATAAGCTAAGTCAACTCAGGGACCTCATGAGCCAACAGTTCTGCGATAACAACCCTATCATCCTGAACTCAAAATTCTAAAGGAAACTTTGTTTAATTCCAGAAGAAAACACTTAGATTTTACTGGAAATGCCGAACCATCAGACAAAGAATGAATAGAAACGATGTAGTTCAATCTATTCAATCATAAATTTTTCATTATTTTTAATGATTAAATTATTAATCGTGCCGCTACTGATTGTGAAGCTTCGCCTTCCCTACACGGGGTCACCTGATCCTGTCAGAATCATTATTGGGCGAAAACAGCCCTGATCGTGGAAAGAGAAGGTGTGGTCCATAGAAAAGTGATTTATATATACACGAAACACTTTTCTATGGTGTGGTCTAATGAAATAGGGATGTAGCGTATCGAAATCGATAAGTTAATATTCCTATTCATGCCCTGTAAAGTACGTCATCCTTGTTAACTAAACTTCTACGGGAATAATAAGAAGCCTTTTAATCGCAGTAGCTCCTGAAGCCTTCCCTGCAACCATTGCCATTATCTCGGCATCTCGGTGCTTGAATAAGACATTAGATTCGAAATATGTCTATTGTTAACTTGAGCTTTTACCCAACAACCAAAAACGCGAAGTAAAAAAGAAGCGATTAATTTGACGCGTGAATAGGTTCCTATTAGGTGCCTAAATACTTTATATTGTTTAGTTTTAATGGTCTGATAAATTTTGATGTGTGGGATTTTTTTTTTTTTCGATTATATGGCAATTAATTGTTTAAGAAGAAAGCGAATGGATCGTTCTCTTCAACAATTAATCCTCGAGTAAACAGACGTAAAATAAATTCAATGAAGCGAGCAATTATGGAAAGTAGTTTACTGCTGGAACAGTTCATTCTATCAATCGTTCTAGTGATATCTATATTCTTTTGGTTTGCTGAATGGGCTATCATCTGAAAGTAAACAATCAGCAATGTCTTTAATATATGCGATATGGTAAATGAGTTCGAACCTAAAATATTAGCTGTCAGCAGACCTTCTGGTTCAAGGTTTCGATAATATTGAACACTCCTGAATGTTTATCAAAACCAGGGGGCTGTAGCCCTGTAATTATCTCATCATTAACCCCCAATCTTCAATTTGGTAAATCAAACAAAATATGTACGAGGCAAGTGTGTAAAAACTGCGGCATTGCAGGGGCACTGGACGCGATGGTGAATCTTCTCCAACAACATGAATTGGTTTGAAGGGAGGCAGCACTAAGGGCATTTTGGGTGATTGAAAACTAGAAGCTCTAGCTTGTAACTCAAATGTTTCTTAATTTATTCAGCTAATGTCTACCCTTTTGAAGTGATTGTCCAGGGGGCCGGCTTATCGAGTATGCAGACGATGTAGAATGAAAAAGATTTAGCACTGGACATTCTGGGCATCGCTTCAGATATTTAGTCCAGCTTCCAAGCTGTGTTTAAAGGTCTAGTGGCTTTGTGCTTCAAATAAAAGTTGTTGAATAATTGACTGGGTACATTAATGTAGATTTAGGTAGATAAAGAAGCTGCGGCGATGTCATTTACCATTCTCTGGCACCACACATGGCCACTCAATAGAAGAAGACGGATTGGGAGCAGAAAGTGATCTACGGAAGGAAAACAGGTGAAAACATTCACCTACTACTCGGCAAATGCACTAAGATGCTATAAGGCTAACCTAGTATCGGCAGACAGACCATGGTCATTTGAGGTATCATATAGGCAGAGGAAGACTAATAATCAAAATGTCGAGTTTGCAATTGGTTAATTGGTTAGACATTAAATAATTTCTTCTTTTTCTTCTTTACACGATATATCCTCCTAGAATACTAGCAGATCTTAATGATGGAGACGAATTTTATTAGGAAGATCCCAATTCTGCCTTATGTAGTACCATTCAAAGTACTTGTAAGAACGATCTTTTCAATTATATTGCCACCCTCCCTTATGTCATATTTCCTTTAGCCTGATCTTTTTCATATCTAGCTTAAGCCTTCTACTTATTCTTTACTTTACGGCAGCTCTTAGTAGCGTCAGCAAATCCACAATGACTGTCAACTATCAAGGAGCCCAATATAGATATCCTACAATTATGGTAATACCTTCTTTGCTTTATGCAGTACTTTTACAAAACCTTTAGACTTTGCTGTATCAAAAGCTTACTCATAATCAATGAAGCTATCATAGCGTAGACGTGTATTTTAGTACTTTTGCATCTCTGTAAAAGGACTTGCATGCTGATCCTACCACCACTCGAAGCTTGGGTTATGTAGGAGACTATGTCTTCCTTCTTACGATTGCGGAGCAATGGTATCTCGAGGAAAAGGGGCGAGACAATTAAACACCTAGGCTTGGGAGAATCTTCCTAAAAGCAGATGGGGAGATACACTTGTCCTTATGTAGAGCTATAGCATCTGAGGATAGACTGAGATTGAAAAGAACATACCCATTTACCATCTCCACAAATGGAAAATGGAACGTGGAGAGGTAAATTTGCCGGAGAGAGCGTTAATATGCTACGGCGATGGCTCACGACTGGTGAGGTGAGGCCTCCTCGGAGCGTGAATCTTCTTGGAGGCTTCTAGAAAAGCTTCCCCATAGACAGTGTTCCAAGCAAAGGTGTACGCAATCTTGATGGTTGCAACAACAAGGGACGAGGTAAGACAAGACTAACCCCAAAATTGGTTTAAGAGTGCGGGGATGCCTTGAAGCGGCTGGCACAGAGGAAGGAAGTGAAGCTGATATGGGTCGCCAGATACGGCCAAAGACGTCACAGTTCTGAACCACTTCAACACTGGAAACGAACACCGCTTTGTACGAGCAAGAATAGAAATCGATAAGAAATTAGAAAGAAAAAAATATGTTCAAAAGCAAAACAAACAGAAGATCGACATACAAATATTAAAAAGTGAAAAAGAGGAATATCAGAAAGGAATGGAAGAAAAACTTAAAGAACCCATAGAAAACCACCAAGACATGAACCAAATTACTAAAAGTCTTTCTTCAACATCCTTGAAAACAGCACCTTGCAATAAAAGAAAAGACACAATCTCCAGTGAAACAAAATACTGGATAGAAAAGAGAAGGTTAATGTCTAAACAAGGACAACACAGAACACAAGAATATAGACAAATAAAGAAATCAGTAAGAATATTAATAAGAAAAGATCTACAAACCCACCACGAATACCTAGTAGAAAAAACAATGGAAGATAATAGGAGCCTAAAATATATAATGAAAAAATCGAAAGGACAGCATCAAATAATTGCTATAAAAAACCAAAATGGGAAAGAAGAGCGAGACCAAGACAAGATCAAAACAATAACTGAAAATTTTTATGAAGAACTTTATAGCACAAAGATAGAAAAACCAAAAAGAATCAAACAACAAAGAATAGTTTTGAATGTAGGGTCGGAAGAGATTCCAGAAATCACATTAGATGAAATAAATCACGCTTTATCTCAGATGAAGAATAACAAGGCACCAGGTGAAGATAATGTCATAACAGAAATGATAAAAGAAGGCGGGGAAGTGGTGCTTCAAAAGCTAAAAATAATCTATAACTTATGCCTCCAAGAAGAGAGAATACCCGAAGACTGGAATAACGCAATAGTAGTACTAATTTTTAAGAAGGGAGATAACACCAATCTTCAAAACTATCGTCCCATAAGCCTGCTCTCCCAGTTTTTCAAGCTGTTTACTCGTATAATTTGTAACAGATTAACTGATAAACTTGACAACTACCAGTCAGTCGAACAAGCTGGGTTCAGAAAAGAATTCAGTACATACGACCATTTGCTAATGCTTAACATACTAATAGAAAAAGCAAATGAATACAATCTATCGCTAAGCATGGCTTTCATAGATTTCGAAAAGGCCTTTGATTCAGTCGAACACTGAGCACTAGAAGAAGAACTAAATAAAGCAAGAATAGACCATCGGTACGCAAACATACTTAAAAACATATACCAGAATGCAACATCAATAATTAGATTAAACACAGAAACAGATAAAATAAAAATTGAAAGAGGAATAAGGCAGGGAGATACGATATCACCTAAACTGTTCACCCTGACCTTAGAAGGAATATTTAAAAAACTCGACTGGAATAACAGAGGAGTTGAAATAAATGGAGAACGACTGACTAACCTAAGGTTTGCAGATGATATAGCGATCATAGCAGACAATAATGAGGACCTGAAACAGATGATCCTAGAATTAAATGAAGAAGCGAAACGAATAGGGCTAAACATGAATATTAAGAAGACTAAAGTGATGCGTAAAGAAGACCCGGAAATATCATTAGAAGGACAACCAACGGCTAGAAAATATAGAATAATACATATATCTCGGACAACTTATAACATTAAACAAAACAAATAAAGCTAAAGAAATAGAACGAAGAAGAATAATAGGATGGGTTGCTTTTGGAAAATTAGCTCATATACTCAAAAATAAAAAAATATCGATGCATCTGAGATCTAGGGTTTTTGATCAGTGTATCCTACCAATACTTACATACGGAGCCCAGACATGGATATTAACTAAGGAGATAACATCGAAACTCAAGGTAACACAGAGAGCAATGGAGCGAGCTATGCTGGGTATATCTCTGCGAGACAGGAAAAGAAACGACTGGGTAAGAGACAAAACAAAAGTAAAAGATATAGTTGAAACAGTCACAAAATTGAAATGGGAATATGCGGGACATGTAGCAAGGCGAGAGGATGGCAGATGGAGTACAAAAATTAGAAAATGGAGATCATATCTGGGAAGAAGAAACCGAAGAAGACCCCAAACAAGGTGGTATGATGACCTAAAAAAGACCACAGTACTTAATTGAATAAGGAAAGCACAGAACAGAAACAACTGGAAATCTAGGGAGGAGGTCTATGTCCAATTCTGGATGCCTGCCAGGTTAGGTAGGTGGTCTGGGTTATGCTGCAAAACCCCCCGGGCCTATCAGCAGGACCCTTTGGCCTCCCCTCAGCTACTATTCCTAATGTGGCCGAGCAAAAGCTTCACAAGTGCCGAATCCATTTCTCTCTATATATTCAATATATCCTGTGGAAGAGTTTAAGAAACAGCTTTAAACAAGACTCATTTAGCTGATGGTTCTGTAGCCAACGCATCTTGGTGAATTTGGCTTTTTGACAAGATCATTACTCTGTCCTCAAGCCCCTGGGAAAGCAAGCAACAGTGTTCCAAGCAAAGGTGTACGCGATCTTGATGGTTGCAACAAGGGATGAGATAAGACAAGACTAACTATAAATTGGTCCAAGAGTGCGAGGATACCTTGGAACGGTTGGCACAGAGCAAGAGAGTGAATGAAGTTGATATGGTCGCCGGCGCACAACGGGACGGCGAGTAAAGAGGTGTCAGACTTGACTCAGGCATCCCGTGCACAGGGCCGGAGCCTTTTTTGCATATCTAGAGCTGAGGTAGAAGCGATGATCGTAGAACGGACTAATAAGACCCTCTAAAGAGAATGGAGAAACACTTTTGGAGATAGGCAAACCAAAAACTTCATTGCTTAGCCTGATAAAACCAGGACGGATGGCGCCTGACGAGAGATAGGCGGTCTCTGAGCAGCCTTGTACGGATTATTACAGGGCACTGCCGTCTTACAAGAGACATATGCACTACCTGCCAAGTGTGCGGAGAGGAGGATGAACATCCTCTCTATTTCCTGCAGCCTTTAAAAGAGTGAGGTACGCCATCTCTATGTGCCTGTCCTGGAAACAGATCCTGACCTTCATAAGGGGGTTATGAAAATTGTAGTTGTCTGGCTTATGGTTCAAGGCCCCCCAGGGCCTATCAGTAGAAGGCTCTTTGGCCTCCTCTCAGCTACTAATCCTGCTACGTGCCGAGCAAAGGCTTCACGAGAGCCAAATCCATTTCTCTCTACATTTTCAAAATATCCTGTGGAAGAGTTTAAGAAACAGCTTTAAACAAAACTCATTTAGCTGATGGTTCTGTAGCCAATGCACCTGTGTGAATTTGGCTTTTCGACAAGGTCATTACTCTGACATGGGAAAGCATGCAACACTGTTCCAAGTAAAGGTGTACGCAATCTGGATGGTTGCAATAAGGGACGAGGTAAGTCAAGAGCAACTATAAATTGGCCCAAGAGTGCGAGGATACTTTAGAACGGTTGGCACAGAGCAAGGGAGTGAAGTTGATATGGGTACTGGCACACAACGGGACGGCGAGGAAGGAGGTGTCAGACATGACTCAGACATCACGTGCATAAGGCCGGAGCCTTTTTTGGCATATCTAGCGCTCAGGTAAGAGCGATGATCATAGAGCCGACTGATAGGGCCCTCTAAAAAGAATGCAGAAACTCTCTTGCGAAAGGGCAAACCAAAAACTTCATTGCTGAGCTTGATGAAACCAGGACGGATGGCTCCTGACGAGAGATAGGCGGTCCCTGAGCAGCCTTGTATGGTCCATTACAGGACACTGCCGTCTAAGAAGAGACATCTGCACAACCTGCCAAGTGAGCAGAGAGGAGGATGAAACCTCTTTCTAGTTCCTTTAGAAAACTGCATGTGTCTGTCATGGAGAGAGATCCTGAAACTATGGTTTGGCGAGTGGTCTGCAAGGACTACCGGGCCTATCAGCAGGACCCTTTGGCCTCCCCTCAGCTGCTACTCCCAGTAAGTGGTGGGCAAAAGCTTCACGAGTGCCAAACCCATTGCTCCTTACATTTTCAATATATCCTGTAGAAGACTTTAAGAAATAGTTTTAAAATATGAAGATGATGGTTCTGTAGCCTGGCATCAGGCCAGGAATTAATCCTATTTTATATAGCTCTGATATTAGCGATATCGTTGTGCCAATCTCTACCATCTTTTGCAATTCAACAAGAAGCTCGATCAAATCTGAGAGCTTTTCCACTGTTCGGGTTTTGGATCGCATATCCTACTTCTGATTTTGCCATTCCTAGATCATCCTTAAGTCTGTTGTCGTTGAATAGTTCTACTATTTATGGATGTGGGTGTGGATGTGGATGATCAATACCTGCGACGATGTTTTTCATCACACCTTCACATATTTTTCCTGCAGCATCTTTAACTTGTTTGTATACGTTAAAACTTGCATTTAGTTCTTCTATTTCTCTGCTCTATTTTGCTAAATCTTTCTCCTGTACTGTCCTAGCTATTGCTCTTATTTTTTGAGGGATTTCTTGATACGATGGGTATGTAGTCTATTTCATATCTACATCGGATGTACAAGTACCTAAACGCCTAACTAACTCAATCTAACCAAATCTAACCTAAACGCCTTGGGTATAGTTGAATGTGAGTATTTGTCGAATTAAACTAAAGCTTAAATTTAAAAAATATATTTTTTAGTTGGTTCGGGTCTCAGTAGTATAGTATTTATGCGAACCCACTGTAGTCTCCACTAACGGACTGTCACAGAGAAAGAGCGAGTCAAACCACACGAGGACTTAAAACTGCATGGGAGACTACAAAATGATATACAAATGGTCAAATCTAAGCTAGAACAAGCCCACTGATGAAATATATAATAAATTATAGTAAGGTTTTGTGAAATGCGATATGTGTTCTCGAATTGAGGTATTTTTTCTCTCTTCTAAAGCAAATAAGTCTGGATGAAACGTTGGGGACCAACGTTATCAGGGAGGGGGAATGTGTGAACTACTAAAATGCATAAACCTAACAAAGTAAATATCACTCTATCCTAAGTTTGAACTTGCACTTGAAAAATGCTATAAACATTCACAGTTAATTATAAACAACTAGAGCGTTCGACGGGAGCGATTTTAGTCCTTAACGTTGCAGCCATCAGCATTTTGTAGAATGTAAATATGCAGGCAAACGCCAAATTCATCAGACTTCCGGGTCTCTCTTAACTCCGCTCGATTAGTTGAGTGCAAGCACACAGGTGCGTACTCTGCTAGTTGTTCTATCCCGCAACCTAAATACCTGAGAGCACCTGTGCATAGGTACAGGGTGATCAGTTCCCCACCTAATCTGTATGTACATGTATATAGGTACACGGCACGCGGGGGATTTCTAAAAAGTAGTGAGAGTCGAATTTACGAGTAAAGTCTCAAAATTTCCAGTAAGGGGATTTTTAAAAGTAGTGCAAGTGCCTTAGAAATCTGTAAAATTTAAATTAAACTATTCCGTCATTGAAAGACGCTAAAAGACTTACCATATTAAAACAAGTACATAAATAAAAGCAGCTCGCAATATACCTCAACCCAGCTCGCATATACTTTATTAATAAAACAGTGGCCAAGGGCACAGAAACACTTTAAACTAAGCTTCCCTCTAGATGACATGCATTTAGTATTAATTGGATATAGTGTAAACTCTTAATTCATCTATAAACAAGACACGCATTTATTATTACTCGCGTACAATATAACCGTTGTTAAGTTTGTTTGTAAATAAACTTATTATTGTTGTTACCAACGTGTCTCCATTATCATCTCTTCTCACCTGACGTAGAGCGATTCCGAATCTGAGCTACTTTCCTGCACGCTTAGTAAGGCGTGGCGTCACGTATAAAAAACCAATTCGTGACAATATCCGTAGTCCTTCCTTTACGAATTAGGCCTAAAAAACACGCACACAAGTTTCGAGATGACTTGCAAGGTAAAAAAGGAATGTAGACTATTTACTATTTCTTCGTCCTGTATAAGATAGACAATATCCAATTCCACGCTCTCACAAACTGGAATTCGCCCCCCGAGCCCCCCGCGTGGAATGCCGTTAAATTAATCCATGAATGGCGCGCGGCGAGATGCCGATGAGATTTTTCTTTCCGAGAAGCCGCTGAACCTATTTTCTATTATAGGTTGAAATGTATAGGGTGAGAGCGCAACGTTATGCATTTCGATGCAGCTTAAACAAAGATAGAATATTATCAAATAATTATATGATGTTTATATTAATAACGCTCGCTACTTTACGTTTCCAAGTGAGCATCCATATATTATTTTGTTTTTACTATTGTAGATTGTATATGAGATTATATAAATTTGGTTCAAGTCAGTCCTGTCACTCACTGCATTCCTTTCTTTATCTCGATCGTTTCCTTTATTGCCTGCTTGTGATAATTACGGTCTTTATTTCGAATTTCGGTCTCGTTATAATTAAAAGAGCGGCTTCGTACTTTTTTCATGTTTTCTAAGTGCTGTTGCTACGTTTCTTGTATATTTGTGACTATTTAGTCTGTCTTTTAATAATTGGCTGGTCATTCCTTTGTACAGTTTTGAACAATCGGGGAAAGTCTCTCGGAAAGACCCTTTTAAAATAAATGGGTTATCACACCGCTTGTCACACGATGTTTCACAACATAGCCGGTACTCTATTAAAATATACGGGTTACTAAGCCTTGTAATTTTAACAAAAAATAAATGCTATAATAATATGGCAATCATCAACCAACAGCGAAGTGGGAGCACATATTGGTGACGCATCATAAAATCAAAAGATAACTCACCAATTTCAATTATGGAACTGAGTTGAGGCACCAAATCAATAAAACACCGAACAGATACTGTCTGAGTCTTAAAAATGGGTCCAGTAGAGGAACCCACAGTTATATTTCACAAAAGTATACTACCGCAACGCCAACACTGCCAAGCACAATGGCTGACTTTTGAAGAGTGACCCTTTTGGATTTCTAACGATCACAGGAAGTCCTTTTAAGTTTAAACTAATAAATCTAGACATAAACAAGCCCTTCCTTGCGATGTTTTGGAGCAATCTCCCAAAATTATGACTTGACAATTCGTACTTAATTTAAATAAATACCCTGGCCACAATGGGAATAGGTACTTAGTTATTTTTTCATTATTTATACTAAATCGTAATTCCCAATAACTCCTCTATCGACTATTTATGAGTCAAGGCTCCGCCCAACTCGCGGCAGGCCCATTCAAGATATGGATGAAATACCTGTCATCGTGTTAAAGAACTGCGCAACGGACTAACACTCATTTTTCCAGACTTTTTTCTCTGTCTTACCGAAAAGGGATTTACCCATCATCTTGGAAAGTTGCTCGAGTGCAACCTATTCCAAAAACGGCAAGAAAACCGCGCCCTCAAACTATCGCCCAATTGCCTTGCTTCCAATAATCTCCAAAGTCGTGGAAGTTGTAATTAATCAGCAACTACTCAAGTACCTCGAGATCAACAGAATAATTAGCGATAACCAATAGGGCTTCAGCAAACAGAGATCGACAGGATATATATTGGCCTATGTCATCCATATATGGAGTAGGACAATTAAGAACTACGAATTATCTCGAGCGATTGCGCTGGATATTTCGAACTCATTCAGTATGGTATGAGGTATGAGGGATTGCTCTACAAACTGCCGTCCTTCGGTCTGCCAGCCTGTCTCTGCAGCTGGCTTGCCAGTTTCCTTAAGAACCGATCTCTGCATGTTGCAGTTGATGCACACATCTCAGACACATTCGTCATTAACGCGGGCGTGCCTCAAGTCGCAATACTTTTACCAACTCTGTTCCTCATCTATATTAATAACCTGCTGACCGAAATGAATAATACTGCAGATGACAGTACTCTTGTCTCCCAATTTAGTTCAGAAAAAGCTTTACCAGCGACGGAGACTTATCACCGCAGACAGGAGCAGATTACAGCAATTAATCAAGACCTGGAGAAAGTTCCAACTTGGGGCGACAGAAATTTGGTCTAGTTCAATGCAGAAGAAACCCAAGCAGCCACGGTTACCAAGGGGGCGCATACGGCGGGCCCTGACATCATTATGGTAGGATCGACCATTCCTTTATCCTCGTCAATCGGACTACTGGGCGTCTCGGTCAACAGTAATATGTCCTGGCATGACCACGTTGTTAACATCGCAAAATCAGCCTCGCAGAAGCTTGGTTCACTATTTCGCAACAAAAAACTGTAACCACAACAGCATCTGCGCTTAGAATATTGCTCACATCTTAAAGCTCCTGGATTATATCCAGAAGAAAGCTGTGCGTCTCGTAGGCGACCCAGAGTTGACCTGGGATCTGGATAGTCTTGAACACACAGACATGTGACCGAAATATCCCTCATTTACAGATATTTTCACGGCAGATGTTCCCAGCATTTGACCCGCATCATCCCGCCCCCGGCAACGCCTGCCAGACAGTCGCGACAAAAGGAATCCTTTGTCTGGCGCACTGCATCACTGTGGAACTCACTTCCAGGACATCTGTTTCCCCCTAATTACAATCTACAATCTACTCTCTCTCTCTCTTAGCCATTTTCTACTCTTTGAGTATAGGCCTATTCTTGATTATAGGCCTCTCTCATTCCATGTTTCTCTATTCTGAGCTATCTGGTACCAGTTCAGGCCTGTCGCCTGTTTCAGGACATCATACCATCTCTGTTTGGGTCTTCCTGCGCTTCTTCTCTCTCCCCATGGTCGCCATCTTGTTCTCCAAAATTCGGCATGTCGGGCCACGTGGCCTACCCAGTTCCATTTAAGGGTGGTTATTCTTTGGGTGATATTTTGTACATGGGTCCTCTCCCTGATCCATTTGTTTGTTTTTTTTTTTATCTTTCAGGCTTATTTTCAATAATTTTCTTTCGATGGCTCCTTGATGTACTTACATTTTATGAATTGTTTTCTTGTTCATCACCCAAGTTTCTGCGCCGGCCGTAGGTTACCACGGGGAGAATACATTCATTGTAGATTTTTGATTTTATTTTAAGGGGTATATTTTTGTCTAGGACATGTTTTAACTTTCCATATGCCGCCCATCCTAATCTGATTCGGCTCTATATTTCTATGTCCTGTTTTTGTTTTGTTAGGCTTACCGATTGTCCGAGGTATATGTATGACACTACTTTTTCTATTGATTGTCCCTGGATAGTTAGTGTTTTATGGTCCGTACTTTCGTTGCTCATGTATTTTGTTTTGGTTGTATTCATTTTTAGGTCTACTTTTTCTGCTTCTAGCTTTAGGTCTTTTAACATTTCTTGTAGTTCCTTCTCGTTTTGAGCAAATAATAAAATGTCATCTGCAAATTTTAAATTAATCAGTTTCTCTCCTTGTATGGTAATTCCTTTGTCGCACCAGCTGAGGTTGCTGAATACATCTTCAAGCACTAAGGTAAAGAGCTTTGGCGAGATAATATCTCCTTGCCGTACTCCTCTGTTGGTATTCACTTTATCAGTTGTATCGTGTAATTTGACTTGTAAAGTATCTGTGTCTTGGATGTGTTGTATCGTATTTATATATCTTTGATCTATTCGTGCTCTTCTCAATGATCTGATCATGCTTCAGTATTCTATCGTATCAAACGCTTTTCTGAAGTCTATAAATGCCATCCAGAGGTGTAACTTGTATTCGTGAGTTTTTTCTATTAGGAGATTAACTGAATGCAGATGTTCGATTGTGCTAAAAGTTTTTCTGAAGCCTGCTTGCTCTTTAGTTAGATATAATTCGAACTTTTGTTCGAGTCTGTTTGTCAGATTTCTTGCGAATAATTTATATATTTGCGAGAGAAGGCTATATAGTTCTCGAGGTCGACAGGGTTTCCTTTCTTGTATATTAGAATAACAATTGCGTTCTCCCGTCCTTTCGGTATTACTCCGTTTATCAGACATCTGTTAAAAAGCTCCCGTAGTTCTTTTTTAGTTTTTAGGACACATTCTTTAAGCATTTCTGGAAGAATGTGGTCTTCCTCTGGTGCTTTGTTCTTTTTCATCTTATTAAGTGCTTCTAGAGTTATGTCAAGCAGTTCTTCGGAGCTTACATTTATGATGGCTTTCTTGGTGTTTCGGTTTTCCAGCATGATTGTTTCCTTGGAGATTTTTCTTTCATAGAGATCTGCATAGAATTGTTTAGTGACTTGTAGTATTTCTTTTCTGTCGTTGACGATGTTATTTTCTTTGTTTAGCGCCTGTATGATTCCTTTGAACGTTGTTTCTCTGAAAGACTTTGATTCCTTTGTTTTTCTCGTTTAATTGTTGTACCTGTTTTGTTTGGTAGTTGTTAATATCTTGTTTCGCCATTTTCCTTACTGTGTTATTTTTTTCGACGTATTCTATCGTGTTTCTTTTTCCTCCTATGTTGGGGTTTGGAACCTTCGGCAACATGCACTAAAACGGAGTTTTATCCACAATACCGAAACAGAATTATTGCACTCGACGCGCGTTTCGCTAACCATGTTAGCATCATCAAGGGATGATTAATGAGTTTTAATCATCTCCTGATAATGGTAACATGGTTAGCGAAACGCGCGTCGAGTGCAATAATTCTGTTTCGGTATTGTGGATAAAACTCCGTTTTAGTTTATTTTTCCTGTTTTAATTATTTCTCTTCTTTTCCCCAATAATTGTTTTGTCTCTATTGATAATTTATCTTGTTTCCTAGGCATGGGTCCCATCGTTTTGTGAGCTGCTTCTAAAATGGTTTATGTGATTTTATTGTTTGTTACGTCTATATTGTCATTTTTCTGGTGTGTATCCTTCCAATTTCCTCCTCAGTTCTGCTCTATATTCGTGATTGTTCTCTTTGAGCTTATTGATGTTTTTGTTTGTTTTCTGCTTTAGTCTTTTATGTCTCTCGAATTTCAAATTAAATTTAACTTTACATCTAATCATTCTGTGGTCACTTCCTGTTGAGAATTGGTTTACCACATCTACGTCTTGTACTATTTTTTATGCTGTGTGAGTATGTAATCGATTTCGTTCGTAGTTTGACCATTTGGGCTTACCCATGTCTATTTTCGCCTTGCTCTCTTTTTGCAAAATGTGTTGTCTGCATACATTTTTTCCTTTTCTAAGAAGTCTACTAGTGTCTCTCCTCTGTCACCTCGCAATCCAAGTCCGTACTCTCCTACTTCTTCTTCCTCGTGGTCGGATGTTGGGGCGTATGCCTGGATGAACTTTATAGTTGTATTTCTATCGAGTTGTAGTGTTATATAGATTATCCTTTCGGATATTGCTTTCATGGTCCTTATGCTGTGTATCATTTTCCTGTGTATCAGTATTCCAACGCCTCCTGAACGCTGGCCGAACGTCTTGGTCAGTGGGATTATGGGATGGGGGATAAAACTTAGAATGTTGACTATGACATGGTGTAGTAGGGAAGTGGGATGGATCATGACTTTCCCTGGTTTTGGGGTATTGGGAAAAGTCAAGAGCTTGCGTGGGCAGTGTTCGCTATGGTCCCTGAAGTAGATCTATTCTCTACTGGAGTTGTAGGGAAGTACCTACCCGCTACCCGGGGAACCATTACTAGAGCTGGTCAAGTGGTAGTGTCGCCAAAATGCGTTTTCTCGACATGCGCTAAGGAAAGCGTCAAATCAGGATGTCAATTGACACTTTTCCTCAAATTTCAATCAAAACAATAAGGCATTTTATGATGGTATAAGCCCACAAATCTTTCGCCATGTACTATCCATTACAAGATAAGGTAAGGTTACTTGCTGTTATACTAGTAATTACGCCAAAATAGCATATCGAAAGTTTGTTTTCATTGTTGTTTTCATTTTCCTTTACACTTTAAAAACACTCTCTAGCTAGTCCAGTTTCATCCAGAAAAGCTTTGCACAAGCAAAATGCATGGAGAACATTTTAAATCGCCAAATGAACGTCGAAAACGTTCCCAAACTAATAAAAGCAAGGAAAGCAAGGACAGACTGTATAGGAATTTGAATATAGAAATAGATATAGAAAGCATTGGACTTGCAATCCACTAAACGGTTAGGTATATATTTTAATAAATAGAAGAACCGTGAGACTATTTAAGTAAGAACTTTAAGCGAAGTTAACAAGCATGTTCTCTAAGCAAGATTGGAGTTTAAGCTCTTGAAACCTTCCCAAAACTAATTATTCAGTTTTATTTAATAAAAGCACATGTGTGACCTCCTTCACGCCTTCCGAGGGACCCTACTAGAATGTAAACTGCTGTTTTTTACCGTAATTGATTAGAGAAGTAGTATTATACCATATAGCGTGGTCATAAATGTGATGGCATAATCTGTATTTATTTATGGCAGTGGCACACACACTAAAGGGAGATCCTATGGCCTCGACGAGCGTTGTGTGTGCGAAGATGTTTATTGACACGGTTCTTGAATAGTGGTAGGTTGTAATTAGGGGGAAACAGATGTCCTGGGACTGAGTTCCAAAGTGATGCAGTGCGCCAAACAAAGGAGTTCTTGGAAAGTGATGTTCTAGGCACTTCCAGTTGTACCACAAACTGGTGTGCCCCTGACGTTTGTCGCGACTGTCTGACAGGCGTTGCCAGGGGCAGGATGAAGCGGGCCAAATCCTGGGAACATGTGCCGCGAAAGTATCTGTAAAACAGGGACATCTCGGCCACATGTCTTGTTACGGGTGGAAATTCTTCTATTTATAAAAGTCATTTTAGGAAGGAATATCGTTTGATTAATCATCTCTAATGTCTTTTTTTTTCGATAAGGTCGAACTTGTCTAGTATTCTGACAGCAGTATTCAAATTGTCATTTAAGGATTTTAGTTGAATGACAGTCGATAGTCGACGTGATTACAGATTTTTGTACGTTTATTAATCTAGTACGATGAGGGAAAACAGAAGAAACGGTTGTTATTGATTCTGTGAGGCTTTTGTTTTGTCATTAGCCGAAGAAAATTCCCTAGGTGAGAAGTAGCTCCCGAGTAGTTTTCCATTTTTAGATGAAATAGGCTGGAAGCCGTTTGAGACTCTCGAGAGTGGGTTCGTTTGTAGAAGAGGTAATTGCTACGAACCGCCGTTATGGCAATAAGCCTATTTATTTCTTCAAGATACCGAGGAAGGTTTTGATGAACCCCAGTTATGGGTAAGCTGTTATTTTCATGTTAGGTTCCTGTTATGCATTAATTTCCGTTTTAGGGTTCTAGTAGCGGAGTTCTAGCTGCGGATTCTTGCCGTGGAATTCTAGTTGCGGGGTTCTAGTTGCGGATTCCCTGTAGGGTAGAAAGAACCACATTTTACTTGGAACCTGACGATATTAGGCTACTCATTAGTGTTGGATTTACAGAGAAAGATGATGGTCAATTTATGGACATAATTTTACAGGAGGTCCCTTACCAAGATAAGTTTTTATTTTTAATCCACATTGACGCTTATCTGTCAATGTTGTGCCAGAATTTTTAACTTCGCCGTAGAGACTTTTAAATTTAAACAAAATTTAGTACTCAAACAGTATTTT